>OW028585.1:600000-770000 GCA_932294295.1 Alitta virens
TGTAACAAAACACAGATTTGTTAGTCTGAGACATAACTCCAAAAAGAGCAGATATGTGTAGTATAAAACCATCGAAACACAAACTGACAGATATTACAAAATAAGTGACATGAGCTTATCACCAAGCTTTGACATTTTAAAGGTACACAACATACAAAAGCTATTACTTTTAGCCAATCATGCTAGCAGCTTGGTGGCCCAATGCTTCAGATATCCACAAATTCCACATTGGCTATCTCTCCTGAAGTTTCCCGGTTTGATCCCAGGCCAGGGCACTCATCATGAGCTACATCCTAGCTGGATGTTAATCACATGCGATGTTAAATTGGAGGTGCCTTGTAGTCGGTGTCTATGCTGAGGCAGGCTAAAGGCCCCACTCATATGATAAATATTTATCTCATATCTTCAGTAAGCAATAGTATTGCTAGAAAAGTGCTAGCTACATTTGTGTAGTTGACTTTTGTACAGTTAAAAGCATTTTTTTGTGGTGTCAACTGTAATATTAAATCTGTCACTGAGATGTTGACAGTGGTTCTGCAGGTCAGATGGGATCATGAGTAGACATAGGGAGAATATCTATGCCATTATAACAGTGGCAGAAGCTGTCATGGAGGGGAATTGCTATTGTTTTGTGAGTGACAACTGTCATCTTATGTCCAATGGAATTTTAGGAGATATGGTTATACTCCACCTGAGTGCAAACAGCCCCTTACTTTTATAATAAGAGCAGCTAATCAAACAAATTTGTAAATATGTGTAGTGGAGCATAATCGGTGTCGAGATATAACCAACAAAGATGTCAGTTAGCTCCCAACAATGAGGGATATACACATAACTGTAACCTAAAACACAATGTAATTTATATTCTATCTTGTGGTTTATTTGATAACCAATAATATCTTACTCGCTAGGCCATTCTAGGTAGACCACAGTATATCATGGTGTACTGTGATGTATGAAATCTGCTGCTGCAACCCATATTGCAATATAGCATCTATGCTCATTCATCATTCATCACAACACAGTGCCATCTAGAAATTGCTTTTGTACCTCAGTTTTTGCTTTCCATTAACAACAACAGAAGCAGTGTGATGCTGAAATGTCCCACACACATGATATATGCATACAGAATTTACAGATATTTTGAACAGCATAATATATTGTCACAGTACTATACACCATAGCTGTGCACCATTAAGTAATGGCAGTTTTAAATTGCAAACCACATTGAATTAAGAGTACGTCGCAGGCATCTGAACAAGATACAAGTTACCAGAATTATGTAATCTTTCAAAAACTATTCAGTGACGTCACAATAACTATGGTCAATGGTCAGTTTTGTGATTTCATAATGCTGTTATTAGGATGAAATAGAGGATACAGTTGAGAAAATGGTTGACAGAAGTCCATTTTACATGTTTATGTAATTTACTTACATTCTATCTATCTATCTATCTATCTATCTATCTATCGATATATCGATCTATCTACGTATCTACCTAACTACCTATCTACCTAGCTCTCTATCCATCCATCCATCCATCCATCTATCTATCTATCTATCTATCCATCTATCCATCTAACTAGCTCTCTATCTATCCATCTATCTATCTACCTATGTATCTATCTATCCATCTGTCTACCTGTCCATACATCTATCTATATATCTATCTAGCTCTCTATCTGTCTATCTATTCATCTATCTATCCATCTATCTATCTATCTATCCATCTATCTATCTAGCACTCTATCCATCTATCTATCTACCTATCTGTCTATCTATCTATCCATCCATCTATCTATCTATCTATCTATCCAACTAGCTCTCTATCTATCCATCTATCTATCTACCTATCCATCTATCTACCTATCCCTCTATCCATCTATCTATCTATCTATCTATCTAGCTCTCTATCTATCCATCTACCTATCTACGTATCTACCTATCCATCTATCTAAATTGTCTACAAATGCCTCAAGACATTTCCCTATAATTCTTTCTCTGTTTCTCAGCTTTCCAAAAAGCCCTTCAGATGACCAGGACATTCATTTGCTATTAGCCCTGTCCCCCTAAACTACATGACTGTCACATGACTGTCGCATGAGGGTCAGGTGACGCATCAAGGTTCGCCCCTGGTGGTGACCTTTGCTGGGTCACCTAAACTGTGACAGCTGAATTGGATTGCCCAGATGCTACTGAACTGAAGTTATCTAGCTTGTATGGCCCGTTACCAGAGGCAGACGTAATGGTGAGATGATCGGGTGAGCAAATCTAATGTTTTTGATGTGTTGTTAATAAAAAATCTGACTTGTGTTATGACTACCCAAATAACGTGCCACTTGAAATTTCCCAACATTGGCGCAACATTGGCAAACGTTGGCCCAACACTGACAAATATTGGCCAGACATTCACAAATATTGGCGTATCATCTATCCAATGCTCCTCTATTACATTTCAGTCATGAATACGCCTTAGAATTGAAAATATTTCAATATTTTTAACGTAATGATTACAGCTTATATCATTCAGTTTAGTTGCAGGTCACAGGTTTGGGTCTGAAGCTCAGTCAACTTATATGACAAGCTGTCAGAGACAGATGCAATGATGAGATGATAAGGCTTGTAGTTCACACCATGTTACACAGTTACCCCATGGGTTGGTCTTTTACTCGCCTCAGCATAGACATGGGTACACGGCACCTCCAATTTAGAGTCTCTTGCGATCGACATCCAGCTGGGATGAAGTTCATGAAATGCATCATCTAGCTCAGTCTGGCTCAGTCTGGGTCAGTCTAGCTCAGTCTAGCTCAGTCTAGCTAAGTCTGGCTCAGTCTGGCTCAGTCTAGCTCAGTCTAGCTCAGTCTGGCTCAGTCTGGATCAGTCTGGGTCAGTCTAGCTCAGTCTAGCTCAGTCTGGCTAAGTCTGGGTCAGTCTAGCTCAGTCTGGCTCAGTCTGGCTCAGTCTGGGTCAGTCTAGCTCAGTCTACCTCAGTCTGGCTCAGTCTGGCTCAGTCTAGCTCAGTCTAGCTCAGTCTGGCTCAGTCTGGGTCAGTCTAGCTCAGTCTGGCTCAGTCTGGGTCAGTCTAGCTCAGACTGGCTCAGTCTAGCTCAGTCTAGCTTGTGCGAACGTTATTTCAAGGAGTACTGTATATGGTAACTCTTTCTCATTGAGAACCTTGGAGCATCTCATGCAATTAATCAAAGGGAAGACCAAGCTGAGGGGAAGACCAAGATTCACGAGCAGCTTATAATGACAAAGCTGAGCCATAAAACACTAGAAAACACAACAGGCTCAATTTGTCCCCTACCAAGATGACAAAGAGGCAAAAACAGTCATCATTTGTCTGAGTTAGAGGCACTGGAGCATTTGTCCTTGTCCCTTTGTGTTAATGATGCCATTTGTCATTGTTGTGAAGGTTTCTTGTGAGCTGGAAGGAACCAACAGCATTAACAATCAGATGTTCTGAACATCATGGCTTAAGTAATAGTTATATCCCGAGTAGGAGTGAGTTAACTAACATTTTTGTTGGTTATATCCAAAAACCAAAGGCGAAGGGATATAAGCAATGAAACTATGAGGGATACAACTAACTTATACTCATAAGACATATGTGACGCGCCACGGGAAAAGGGGGCTTACGGGTGGTGACGTCATAACTGCAAAACTGGCGGGAAAATGCAAGCAAGCCACGCGTGCGTAGATGTTTATTTTATTTGTTCACAGTATGTAGTATATCAATACGGTTAGTACATTACATAAACAATAAATGACATTAGCATACTGTGGGGTGTGTGCACTAGCTTACTAAGCTGTAAAATTGTGCACACCCCTTACATTATAAATAAAAGGAAAAAGACGCTAATTGAATTAAATTGAAATTAAATTCATATAGTGACCCATAATTTAAAAAAATAATAAATAAATAAAAATAATAAAAATGAATTGACATATATTGCATAATTCCACACTAATAACTAATTACAAAGTTGCTTTTTTAATGCTTTATTAAAGGCTTTGACACTAGTTTTGCTTTTTAATGTTATATTCGTATTGAACCATAGACTTGGTGCTTGTCCCAGATAACTTTTATTGTATATGTTTGTTGTATGATGTGGCGTCCTTAAATTGTTTCTGTTTCTTGTGTTGTAGTTATGGTTTGTTAGGCTAAACAAGTTCGTAATTTGTAATGGTAATATTTCACTTATATACTTATTGGATATATTCAACAGTGAGCTTTAACTAGATTATCAAATTTTAATATTTTACCCTTTTTATATTATGGTTCTAGTCTGGTCCTTCTTTTGACATTATATATTAACCATATTTATTTATTTTGTTGTTTCCTTATACTTTGTAAATCCTTGCTTTTCAACATAGGTCCCCAGGCACTTGTGACATACGCCAGATGACTTTGTATATTACAATAATATACTTGTAATTTCGATCTAGTAGGTATAATGTTTTTTATCATATTTAAACTATAATTTCCTGCAATAACTTTAGTTAACATATGTTTTACTTGTAGCGTCCATTCTAAAAATTCGTCCAACATGATACCTAAAAATTTAATACTTTTGACTTGGGGTATTGTTTGCCCATTAAGATCTAGTTTTCCATTGTAATTAACTTGGTTCCTTTTTGATCGAAAAATGATATATCTTGACTTTTCAATATTCAATGTAAGTGAATTACCATTAAACCAACTACTTAATGATATTAAATCTTCATTTACCTTTTTGTACAAAAATTTTAAATTATTTCCAGAAGCATATATTGTTGTGTCATCTGCAAAAGTTACACCACTACAAAATTTCAAACTTTTTGTTAAATCATTCGCTAAAATTATATACATCACAGGACCTAATACTGAGCCTTGTGGGGTTCCATACTTAATTAGATATTTATCAGACAGTTTATCCTTATATAGTTGACTTGATATGTGAGGCAAATTGAAGGGCATTAACTGCAAAACAGGGGCCGATCAGTTTTGTCCCAGAAGTTAATTTATCTATTAATCCTACTGCTCTCTCCCTCCAACATTGAATGGATTCACCCATGTTAGTCCCATTTCTGCTAGTTCATTTCAGTTTTAGGGATGAAAGCCTATATGCCTTGTAGTCAATGCTAGGAATATATAGGTCAATGGGACAATTTTTACATAACGCATTAAATATTCATCTGAAAAAACTTGTGTGATAAATGCATGTGTCTATTATGTCATGGGCAGAATTATAATGAGGGGCATATTTGCTAGCATGTGACATCAGTGAAACATAGAGTACTTGTGCACTTGTGCTTATGTTGTTTATTGTAAAATTTTATCGACTTTAGATAAAGCTTTACTTACTTACTTTACTTACTTTCCAGGGGTTATGAAATGTAGCAAACAACACAAGTTCAGCAATTTTTGCATAATTGCCACAATTATAAAAAAGAAAGGGAAATATATTCAAAATGAAGCTTTGAAAGTATTACGATATAGACATTTTAAAAGACAAATAACATGTGTTTAGGTACACTAGTAGGTGAGACCCAGTTGATACAGGTTTTAGAAAACATGAATTTTTCACAATATTCTATAGTATTTATGGCCAGAAGGACACCAAAAGGCACATAAAATATTTTAGACATATAATAACAAAGCATGGTGCAGTAGTATCCGAGTACTGCTTAGAAAAAGCAAAATTATTTGAAAATATTTTTTCCCAAATCCTTAAAACAAAGTTGAGACATGTCAATGAGACTATCAAAAGTCACAACTTGGCCATACAGACTAATAAGATACCAAATTAAATCAATGCATACAATAGTGTTGGAGTTCTGCTTCGGAAATTAAAGCCTAGGTCTCACATACCCGGTTTTGCCGTAGTGAACCCGAAGTATTACATAACGGTTATGCAAGAGGCTTTTTCTCTGGCGTTGGCGACGAATTCTGGCGGCAAAGCGGGGCGGGCTTCATCCGACTGGTGACTCGACGGGTTTGACGGGTGACTCGACGGGTTCTAAGGGTGACTCGGCGGGTATGGCCAATTAGTGGACGAATTGTACAAGAGACTATCTATCTATCTACATATCTATCTAACTATCTACATTAAAAAACCGCGATTAATGTTGGGGGCGTTTTTGACAAGAATATTCTTGTTTTTGCCCAGTATACCTGATTAAGTTTCCTCATCTTATCTATTATATAAATTCTACACATTTTCTTGGCCTTCTCACCTGACTTTCTTTAACTAAAGACGTTGATCTTTAACTCACCTGAAGATGTTTGACAGTGCAAAACTTCAACTTGCAATTACTAGGCTTCTATGCATGATAGAACAATGCGGTATTTTTCTAATTAGTTCATTTGCAACATTCTTATCATCTATATACTAAAGAGAACAATAATTTCAGGGGATCTGAAGAATTCAAAAAGTCTGATTTTTTTAAAGGGAACTTTTTTACAAATCTTGCAATTCAAAAATGACCAGCCATATGAATTTAATATAACACGGTACCCGACTGTAACTTATTATAAATAATCCATATGAGACAATAAAAAAGGGAGGTCACAGCACTTGTTTTCTAGAAAAAACTGACCTTTTTATGATGTCCCCCAATTTGTCCGAAATAATACTAAGAGCATCATTTGCTCATAAAAGATATTGACCAGCAAAGCCATGTACTTAAAGTAGAGCCTTTGGGCTATCATTTGGTATATTTGGCATAATTTTAGCATTAGATCTGAATTTGTGCTGTCCCTTTTTAGTTCTATGTTCTTACTCTCATACACGGAAGCCTTTTAGTGCCACATACAACTTTTTTTGGCGTTTCTGGCCATTTTATTTTTTTTGTTTTCGCTCAATTGGTTCAAGAAGGAGTTAAATAATGTTGCATTTATCCGCAAATATTTGAGTTTTTTGCCACATAATTTTTCCAAATTTGTGTTTTTTGCTGCATAATTTTTTGTTCTGCTCAATTGGTTCTAGAAGGAGTTAAATAATTTTGCGTTAATTCACAAATGTTTGTGAATAATAGCAAAAAGATTCAACTATAATGTAAAAAAATGTATTTAAAAAAAAATTATGTAATGAAAAACGCAAACTCAAAAACATTGTGTAGCAAAAAATGCACATTGAAAAAAATTATGTTGGATAAAACAAAGTGAAAAAACGTTATGTAGCAAAAACACAAATGACGAAAAATCATGTAGCAAAGAACACATTGTAACGAATTATGTATTTTTTTTTTTTATCAAAAAATTATGTAGCTTAAATCACAGATGAAAAAAAATATGTTGCAAAAAACGCAAATGAAAAAACAATTGTATAATAAAAACACCATAAAAAAAAGTATGTAGAAAAAACGCAAATGAAAAAAATTCTGTATCAAAAAACGCAAATTAAAAAAATGATGCAAAAAACGTAAATAAAAAAAATTCTGTATCAAAAATCACAAATCCAAAAAAATATGTATCAAAAAATTATGCAGCAAAAAACCTTAAATTTAAAAATTTTTTTATCAAAAAACACAACTCTAAAAACAATTATGTGGAAAAAAAAGCACAAAAAAACCAAAGAAGTTGTTTGTGGCACTAGTAGGCTTCCGTAGTAAGAATATGAACCTCAGCTGGTAGCCCATGTTTGAGGCTCAATTGTTTTAAAAATGTTGCACATATAATAATGAAATTTCAGAAAAAATTAGAAAATGTCACGACAAACACAATGCCAGATTTTGGTAATTGTTGGTGAATGACCAACCGAGATAAAAAGCCTAATACAAAGGTTGTTTTTATGTCGGAAACCGGGTTTTTAACACGCCAATTTTAATGTTGAATTTTACAAAAAGGAATTATTGTAGCAGCTCTTAATTTTAGTTCAGTATAGAACAGTTACGTCACGATCACATATCCAAAACTCGTAGATTTTGAACAACGGATAACGAAGATATGTCATGAAATGTAATGCATAGTTTCACAAGCACCTGTGTTGCTCCTCATTACGTCTGCAGTGGTTATATGCGCGAAAACATTACATTTTTAAATACCACATATGACCACTAAATATTGAGATATCTGGAATTTTTTTACATTTCCATAAACTACACATGTTAGACAATTACTTGCCATCAAAAACTAATTTTGAAAAAATCCACCCATTAGCCCCCTTTGTACACGGTGCGTCAAATTTTACTCATTTCCTTGATTAGGTTTGGTGTATGAGATAACATCAAAACTTCTGACTATGAGGGATATAACTAACTTGTACTCATAAGATATATTTACTCATTTCCATGATTAGTTTTGGTGTATGAGATAACATCAAAACTCCCGACTATGAGGGATATAACTAACTTATACTCATAAGACATATTTACTCATTTCCATGATTAGTTTTGGTGTATGAGATAACATCAAAACTCCCGACTATGAGGGATATAACTAACTTATACTCATAAGACATATTTACTCATTTCCTTGATTAGTTTTGGTGTATGAGATAACATCAAAACTCCCTACTATGAGGGATATAACTAACTTATACTCATAAGACATATTTACTCATTTCCTTGATTAGTTTTGGTGTATGAGATAACATCAAAACTCCCTACTATGAGGGATATAACTAACTTATACTCATAAGACATATTTACTCATTTCCTTGATTAGTTTTGGTGTATGAGATAACATCAAAACTCCCTACTATGAGGGATATAACTAACTTATACTCATAAGACATATTTACTCATTTCCTTGATTAGTTTTGGTGTATGAGATAACATCAAAACTCCCGACTATGAGGGATATAACTAACTTAAACTCATAAGACATATTTACTCATTTCCTTGATTAGTTTTGGTGTATGAGATAACATCAAAACTCCCTACTATGAGGGATATAACTAACTTATACTCATAAGACATATTTACTCATTTCCTTGATTAGTTTTGGTGTATGAGATAACATCAAAACTCCCTACTATGAGGGATATAACTAACTTATACTCATAAGACATATTTACTCATTTCCTTGATTAGTTTTGGTGTATGAGATAACATCAAAACTCCCTACTATGAGGGATATAACTAACTTAAACTCATAAGACATATTTACTCATTTCCTTGATTAGTTTTGGTGTATGAGATAACATCAAAACTCCCGACTATGAGGGATATAACTAACTTATACTCATAAGACATATTTACTCATTTCCTTGATTAGTTTTGGTGTATGAGATAACATCAAAACTCCCGACTATAAGGGATATAACTAACTTATACTCATAAGACATATTAACTCATTTCCTTGATTAGTTTTGGTGTATGAGATAACATCAAAACTCCCGACTATGAGGGATATAACTAACTTATACTCATAAGACATATTTACTCATTTCCTTGATTAGTTTTGGTGTATGAGATAACATCAAAACTCCCGACTATGAGGGATATAACTAACTTATACTCATAAGACATATTTACTCATTTCCTTGATTAGTTTTGGTGTATGAGATAACATCAAAACTCCCGACTATGAGGGATATAACTAACTTATACTCATAAGATATATTTACTCATTTTCTTGATTAGTTTTGGTGTATGAGATAACATCAAAACTCACGACTATGAGGGATATAACTAACTTAAACTCATAAGACATATTTACTCATTTCCATGATTGGTTTTGGTGTATGAGATAACATCAAAACTCCCGACTATGAGGGATATAACTAACTTATACTCATAAGACATATTTACTCATTTCCTTGATTAGTTTTGGTGTATGAGATAACATCAAAACTCCCGACTATGAGGGATATAACTAACTTATACTCATAAGACATATTTACTCATTTCCATGATTAGTTTTGGTGTATGAGATAACATCAAAACTCCCGACTATGAGGGATATAACTAACTTATACTCATAAGACATATTTACTCATTTCCTTGATTAGTTTTGGTGTATGAGATAACATCAAAACTCCCGACTATGAGGGATATAACTAACTTATACTCATAAGACATATTTACTCATTTCCTTGATTAGTTTTGGTGTATGAGATAACATCAAAACTCCCTACTATGAGGGATATAACTAACTTATACTCATAAGACATATTTACTCATTTCCTTGATTAGTTTTGGTGTATGAGATAACATCAAAACTCCCGACTATGAGGGATATAACTAACTTATACTCATAAGACATATTTACTCATTTCCTTGATTAGTTTTGGTGTATGAGATAACATCAAAACTCCCGACTATGAGGGATATAACTAACTTATACTCATAAGACATATTTACTCATTTCCTTGATTAGTTTTGGTGTATGAGATAACATCAAAACTCCCGACTATGAGGGATATAACTAACTTATACTCATAAGACATATTTACTCATTTCCTTGATTAGTTTTGGTGTATGAGATAACATCAAAACTCCCGACTATGAGGGATATAACTAACTTATACTCATAAGACATATTTACTCATTTCCTTGATTAGTTTTGGTGTATGAGATAACATCAAAACTCCCTACTATGAGGGATATAACTAACTTATACTCATAAGACATATTTACTCATTTCCATGATTAGTTTTGGTGTATGAGATAACATCAAAACTCCCGACTATGAGGGATATAACTAACTTATACTCATAAGACATATTTACTCATTTCCTTGATTAGTTTTGGTGTATGAGATAACATCAAAACTCCCGACTATGAGGGATATAACTAACTTATACTCATAAGACATATTTACTCATTTCCTTGATTAGTTTTGGTGTATGAGATAACATCAAAACTCCCTACTATGAGGGATATAACTAACTTATACTCATAAGACATATTTACTCATTTCCTTGATTAGTTTTGGTGTATGAGATAACATCAAAACTCCCTACTATGAGGGATATAACTAACTTATACTCATAAGACATATTTACTCATTTCCTTGATTAGTTTTGGTGTATGAGATAACATCAAAACTCCCGACTATGAGGGATATAACTAACTTATACTCATAAGACATATTTACTCATTTCCTTGATTAGTTTTGGTGTATGAGATAACATCAAAACTCCCGACTATGAGGGATATAACTAACTTATACTCATAAGACATATTTACTCATTTCCTTGATTAGTTTTGGTGTATGAGATAACATCAAAACTCCCTACTATGAGGGATATAACTAACTTATACTCATAAGACATATTTACTCATTTCCTTGATTAGTTTTGGTGTATGAGATAACATCAAAACTCCCTACTATGAGGGATATAACTAACTTATACTCATAAGACATATTTACTCATTTCCTTGATTAGTTTTGGTGTATGAGATAACATCAAAACTCCCTACTATGAGGGATATAACTAACTTAAACTCATAAGACATATTTACTCATTTCCTTGATTAGTTTTGGTGTATGAGATAACATCAAAACTCCCTACTATGAGGGATATAACTAACTTATACTCATAAGACATATTTACTCATTTCCTTGATTAGTTTTGGTGTATGAGATAACATCAAAACTCCCGACTATGAGGGATATAACTAACTTATACTCATAAGACATATTTACTCATTTCCTTGATTAGTTTTGGTGTATGAGATAACATCAAAACTCCCTACTATGAGGGATATAACTAACTTATACTCATAAGACATATTTACTCATTTCCTTGATTAGTTTTGGTGTATAAGATAACATCAAAACTCCCTACTATGAGGGATATAACTAACTTATACTCATAAGACATATTTACTCATTTCCTTTATTAGTTTTGGTGTATGAGATAACATCAAAACTCCCGACTATGAGGGATATAACTAACTTATACTCATAAGACATATTTACTCATTTCCTTGATTAGTTTTGGTGTATGAGATAACATCAAAACTCCCGACTATGAGGGATATAACTAACTTATACTCATAAGACATATTTACTCATTTCCTTTATTAGTTTTGGTGTATGAGATAACATCAAAACTCCCGACTATGAGGGATATAACTAACTTATAATCCATGAGGCATATTTACTAATTTGTTTGTTTGATTAGTTTAACAGCTCTCATTATGCAAGAGCAGCAGTTTGAACGCAGGAGGGAGTTAACTAACATTTTTGTTGGTTGGTATCCATCTCAGAGCAACAGGAAACTATCTTGGTGGAGTATAATTGATGTAGATTTTACTAAAGTGGCTAAATAAGTTGCAAAATCAAAGAAGGCTAATTTAGTATTAAGATCATTTTAGTTACCAAAGGGTGGACTTTAGCCTTTATAATAAATATACATTTGTTTTTTTTGTCATATTCGGCACAAATCTTTTACCAACAAGTCAAAAAGCCCAACTTTCCAGCGGAGAAAAAAAGTGCTGGGAACCAGAATTTTGCTGTATTCGCCATTACAATTTTTGCTGCTTCTTTGTGGTCATAGTTATGATGATAAAAAAGTGGCAAAAAATAAAATAAAATAAATCATCTTAATTGCAAAGATAGGAGACCTGAAGGCAATTTGTACTTGTTTGGGTTAAAAAGTTGGGATTTGACTTTTTGGTCACATTTACATCTATTTTGCGTTTCTCCATGACATATATGGACATATATTTTGGACTATATTATAACTGATCTTATTGCAGGTGTCCTTCAAGCACAAAACCTCTGGCTCATCCCTTTCGGGCATGATGGACAGTGTCCACTACCAGGGGACCACTTAAATAAATGGAAATCTTGTGTGTGGCTGAGATAGTGTGACAATGCTAAGCCCTTTTGTACTTGCTCATCATTCAACTCAGGCTGAACTGGCCTTATAGGACGGCTGTGGTGTTTTTACCTCTAACACTTAAATAAGTCACAAAAGAAAGTATTTGAATGCATTTAATAAACAAATTGCAGCATACTCTAAAATATATAAATGATCCAAGAAGGTTTGTAGTGTTTTAATTGGCTATGATTGCATATAGGTTTTATTTCTATGAAGGTTCTAGAAGGTCTCAGTCTTAACCAAGGCGCTCTTCAGATTATCAACATCAGCTATGATAAGACACTATATTGGAGGTGCCATGTACTTGGCGCCTTTCCTGGGGCAATTAAATGACTCCACCCATTGGGTTAATGTGTAACTCCAAGCCTCATCTCATCATTACATCTGACTCTGACAGAACCAGATCTATTGCCCTGTCATTGAAAAACATTGACACTGAAACTTAAACTGCATGTACTCACAAGACACTGAAGTATTGTCCATATACTCCATTAGCTTTGTTTAACTAAGCAAGAAAAGTACACTTGTACTTAGGGAGATGACTGCTATTTGGTTAATCCAAGACAAATAGGAATATATCATGGTGGGAGCATAACTTAGATAAATTACTGCTAAAATGCAGAAGTATTGATAGTGTAATTTTACTATCCTAAGAAATCACCCAAAGCGCCCTCTACATGCAAAGCGAGAGACAATAGAGGGCGCCTCAGTCAGAGCAGTCAATTAGGTTTCCCATCATGCACTGGCCATCCTCTTGAATTTCCCAGGGCAATTAAAATGGCTGTCACCACAGTTGACTGGCTGTAATGGACCCAATCAGGCTGCGTGCACTGCACTGATAAACCTTGTAAGTACTCCCCCAAACCTTTTTATGTTTTCTACTTCTGCTTTCCTGTTAGACAGACAAAGAGACTAGCAGACAGACGGATAGACTCATCTCTGCGGCGGGGCCTAGCTCAGAGGTAGCGCTCTGGGCTTCCAACCGCTGGGTCCCGGGTTCGTTTCCCGGTCGAGCCTATGTTGGATGGCTGTTTCATCCTTCGTCTCATTGCCATGGTCTCTGCTTGTCCTAATTAGCCCAACTGGTGCAGAAATACAGGACATAAAGCCCTAATCACGCACACACACATCACTATGTTCAGAGTACCTCAATTTACCTTTTGACAAACTGAAAATATAAATGAATATTATATAACTTAATTGTCTCCTATAGCATTTTCTTTGACACATGTAATACAATACTACGTTCAACTGCATAAAAAAATCAATTAATAAATATATCTGTTTATAATTCCATGTAATATCAATGCAAAGGCAACTCCCGGCCTTATCTAAAAATAGCAATAGATTATCATCCGATTCAATAGCTGCAATAGATTATAATATAACTCATCTTCATAACTTGCTTACTGTCTTGTATTATAACTGCTCTTTATTTTTTTTGTTTTTTATTATCTAATTTGTAGATATTTAATATTTTTGGGTTGCACCTTATAAAATTAAGTTTTGAATAAAATTGTGCTATTAGTATAAGTCACAAAATATGTAATTTTGTAAGTTATTGTATTTTGTAAAATGATGTTAGAGGAAATAAACTTTACTTACTTCTGATATCCAAAGCTACAACAAGCTACACCTAGCTATACCCTAGCTATACCCTAGCTACACCTAGCTACACCCTAGCTACACCCTAGCTACACCTAACTATACCCTAGCTACACCCTAGCTACACCTAGCTACACCTAACTATACCCTAGCTACACCCTAGCTACACCCTAGCTACACCTAGCTACACCCTAGCTATACCTAGCTACACCTAGCTATACCCTAGCTACACCTAGCTACACCCTAGCTATACCTAGCTACACCTAGCTATACCTAGCTATACCTAATAGTTGTTTGAACTGAAGACCCAGTTTCGCATAAATGCTATAATAGGCCTACTCCACTAAGGCTGTTTTTTACTCTTGTTCTGAGCAGGATATAGCCAACGAAATTTTAGTTAATTCTCCTGAGTACAAACAGGATAGCTTGTAAAAGACTGAACATGAGTAATGAGTTGAACTGTGAAAAGTTGTGGGCTAGCTCAGTTTAGCTCAGTTAAGCTCAGTTTAGCTCAGTTAAGCTCAGTTTAGCTCAGTTAAGCTCAGTTTAGCTCAGTTTAGCTTGTAAAAGAGTGAACAAATAATACGCGTAATACTCCATAGCATGTATTCTCCATGCAAATAATACTGAAATAGACTCAACCGATTAATGTTGGGAAATTGTCATTTATTTGGATGCCGCTTTGGTGTATTTATAAAGAAATTAACTGGATGAAATTCAGAATGAAATTCAGAATACACTAACAAAAAGGTCATAATTGCCCTCTAAAACACACTTGTGTAATTACCTTTAACAACTACAGCATTTTCATTATGCAACCAACTTTATATTTTGAGATGTTTTGGCATATCATGGAGTTGGTAACAGATTTTCAGGGATTGCATGTTGTTGATATTCCTAGTCCCACTAATCCTACTTTCGTGGTTTGTGTCATTCGAGCAAGAGCAAATTAAACATATGCTTCAGTAGGCAACATCACTTTGTGGAGGCCAACTAACCTTGGCAGTTGATAACACAATTTCCCTGCCAGTCTGTCAAGTGCTTTGATCTCATATTGTTACTATCCTGTGGACAGTCCTTGTTAATAAGTCTCCTAGGCAACCAGCGAAAGTTGTTTTGGCCAGTGATGTCTTGTCAGGTTTGTCCTCAACAGACTAGAGGTTATGTGTGTTTTATGTTATGGTAGCTGGCGCCACTCATATAATCTCTTGAAGGCAAAAATGAAAAATACAAAAATCTGTTGGGTATGTTTGAAATTTTACTTTGAAATATTTGGTTGTTCACATATGTCAAGAAAATATGACATTGTATGAAATCTTAATTTTTTGTAATGAAACTTTCATTTTTTTTAAACCCTGAAGTTTGTTCAGCATGGTGGTCATCAAGGAAAACTTTTAAAAAGTGAGAAACAGGTTAACCCCAACACGCAGAGCAGAATCAAATAGTTTATACAAGCCATTGATTTTAAATGCTGCTTATATGTCTGCATTGACCTATTACCCAACCATTTCATGACAGCAATTTGAGGTGCATTCAGATAAATCACCATGTTTTTCTGCAGAGGAAAACTGAACTGGAATTACCAATCCCAAACTGCATTGCCTTAGTGTTCAATGATAGGAGTTTGAATAAAGAGAAATCCTCACTAATACCTTATTCAGCCTTCCCTTAAATTGCAGATGTTCAATCTTAAATTTCCTGCATCAGGCGTACATCAAGGGGAAATCTTGACAGACTGCCTCGGAGCTATTCCGAACGGCAAAGGAACTGGCTCATGAGCCTCAGACCAAAATGCATTATGCATACACAGAGTCTTAGCCTAAAGAGAAGAGTATACTGAGATGATCAGAAAGCACTTTGCTCAGCCTGTTTGCAAATTACACTTCAGCTTTTAAGGTTTATGGTCTTCCACTGTCTTTGTGAAGTGGATGGGTGGATTGGGGCTTTATGTTTTGTATTTCTGCACTTGATGGGCTATTTAGGACAGGCAGGGTCCATGGTAATAAGATGAAGGATGAAACAGCCATCCAACTTTTAGGCTCGCCCGGGATTTGAACCCTGGACCCAGTGGTTGAAAGCCTAGTGTGCTACCACTGAGCTAGACCCTTACCCCCTGTATTTGTGAAAGTTGTACTTGTACGTGCAAAAGATATATTCCCTCATCTTTGAAATGGTTATTCAGGTTGGTATCTTTAATATTTATTGATTTATTAATCATTCATTAAAACATATATATACATGGTAAAAAACATTTTGAGCAAAGACTGTCACAAACTGGCCATGTTAATAAGTGACTAAAAGCAGTAAAAACAGACTAAGATAACAGAACTAAAATAACAATGTAAAATCTACTTTTGCATAAAAACGTGTTATCATGACACAATACAAAAGTGTTGCAACACTCTCAAGGGCTATATTTGATAATAAGCCAGTCTTCAATCATGTAGCAGCATGTATTTGCCTTGTTATTGCTATGTTAATCATTCTTTACTGATTCTGGAAACGCCATGGCAACAACAGTCACATGACCGGATACATTTCAGCCAAACACAATCACCCCCCACCTCAGAGGAAACCAAACCTTTCAATATTTTTGAGAGGAAACTTTGATGTTTAATTCTAAGCAATCAAACCTGGCAAGCGTTCTACAGAAACTATTGAAATCTGAAGCCCTTTGTAAATTAATTTTGCTTTGTCTGGTAATATTTTTGGAAGACATGGAAGTTAAGCAGGAGTGGCTTTTAGATTTCAGTTGCAAGCGGTGTCTATGTAGGGGCAAGTAATACATTATACCCATAAGGTGTATGAGTGTAGCATAATGTGGACGCCAAGCCTTATCATGAAAGGCTAAGTTCAAATCAATACCAGTGAAATAATACAATTAACAATATACATTGTAATGTAATGTAGATTCATTAACAACGGCCCATCAAATTGAATCTAGACAAAGCTGGCATGGCTGGCTACTCAAAACCGGATCTAAAAGTACATATTTATGATATATTAGATTAATATATTACATTTACCAATGTTTAAATTTATCTGGTGATAGATGTAAGCCGATTATTAGCTATAGAAGTAGACAGAAGCAGCTGGCTTTAGCGTGTTTAGACCATAGTCAGGTACAGGTCACTACAGACAGCTAGAGTCGACCGTATTTTATGAAACGAACTGTACATTGTACTGAATTATCACCATGTACATCATAGCTCTACTATCGCAGTACCATGCAAATCATCCTATATGCGACATAATGACAGCCGTATCATCTTTTATGCCTGGAGCGTTCACTAATTTGTTGCGGAGTAGCATAAAGAAGGCTGGATTATCTTGCGGCAGTTGTGTGTACGGCATCCCTCTGTGGAAATCTAAAGCCTGCAACTTACAAAGGGATCCTCCATAATGTGATATTGCTGTATCTTGCACTATTGACACTCGTCCTACATGACATGCTTTCTACTGCTTCAAAGCTTGCCAAGATATGAACAAAACTCTCTCATGCATAGGTACAGACTTGTCGTGTTCTCTTTCTATAACTAGTATTCTGCTAAACAATTGCTAGCCATACTTATATATCCACATTAATAACCTTGTAGGTTAAAACATTGTTAACTTCATATACCCTATATCCCCTACATACCCTGAAGAACTGTCTTGCAGTGTGTTGCAAAATCCCTCTGCAATAATATGGGGCAGATATTGCCAAATGGGAATAGAGCCTTCTCTGATATCAAAAGTAGTGTGTTTCGTGCCAAATGTCTTGATTTGAAAATGTTTCTCTACACAATGTATGAAAGCTTACTAATGCTGTGAAAAATAGCCTACCTCTACTAGATATTTTCCTGAGGTATGATTTATGAATTTCACTGGCAATTAGTGTGTGCTCAAATGAATTTTCAAGCTGTTGAGACTTTTTTCCTCTTGAGACAAGTATTATTTCTCTGTCTTTAATAAGAAGCAGAATGCATGCACACACCCCCTATTGCATCCATGTGGGATTTGTTCATTGGCAAATGTGAATTTCAATGTGACTTTGATGTTTCATCATGTTCACAATCAGCCATGACTAATCAAGATGTGTGCATCTGCTGCAATGCATTATGACATGTCATAATTTCTAGATAGATAGATAGATTTCTAGATAGATAGATAGAAAGATTTCTAGATAGATAGATAGATAGATAGATTTCGAGATGGATAGATAGATAGATAGATAGATAGATAGATAGATAGATAGATAGATGGATAGGGAGATAGATAGGTAGATAGATAGATAGGTAGTTAGGTAGATAGATAGTTAGACAGATAGATAGATAGATAGATAGATAGATATGGGAAGTGCAGCCCTCTAAGGCAAGTTCTTGCCACCATCGAGGGTTGATTGATGAGGAGAGAGAGGAGGAGTCCACCCATGTTACACATTTACCCCCATGGGTGGGATCTTTTACGTGCCCGGGCCTGGGATTGAACCCGGGTCCTTCAGAGGAGCAGGCGAGTGTCTTACCGCTAGACCACCCAGCTGTAAGGTAGACTTGAACTGTCTAGTAATATTATATATTTAGTAACCAAATCAGTGCTTTATGTAGTTTTGCTTTGGTCTTCTTCTCAAACTTTAAAGGATCTTTACAGATTAATTTAAACAAACCTAAGCTGATTGAATGAACAAGAGCAATGAGCAAATAATAATGGCAAAAATACCACATAAAATACTACAAAAAAAACACTAGAAGCACAAATAGATTTTCCACTAAGTTCCCAAATCCTACAGAAAACTACCCAATACTCGTCTGACCAGCCGTTTACAGTGATTGACATCACCCTGCACCAAGGGACCACTCACCCTAATGAAAGTCCTGTGTGGACCTGAGATAAGTCTGAACCTGTTTAAGTCTTTTGTAAGCTGCCATTCAACCGTAGCACTGGACTTGACCCTCCACATTTTAACTCTGTTGGTTTTTATTGAACATTGGGAGTTTTATTTGCTGCTCCTTTTGAGGGTTACTGTGGTAAGTCTTCAATTGTTAGATATAAATTGTTTTATGTTCAACTGCGGTTTTTTGTGTGTGTGTTCAATTGTTAACTTCAAAGTTTGTATGTTTAGATGCTGATTTTGTTTTTAATGAAGATGAGATGTAATGCTAAATGTATTATATGTATTATTATAGGTACAGAATACAAAATTGAAATTGTAGTCAAACGTATATCATACATGTAAATAATAATTAAATTATAATATTAAAGTAAGTTACAAAAGTCTTAAAATTTTTTTTTTTTAATAATGCTAAGACTGTACTGAGAGATCTGTTTTCAGTCTTGCTTCACCATTAATGATCTAAGCACTCTGGTAATATTCCATTTTTGTGCCAGATATGCGATGTTTTGTTGGAGAGTGCCTGTTTTAGATCTATTCATAATGATCCATTTTGTCTTTCTATTGCTATTTATTTATTTATCTGCCTTTGCTTCAAAACTTGCCTAACTGTGGAGAAAACTCCCTCATTCATAGGTACATACTTCTCTTTCCATCTAGTACTTTCCTGCACACTAGCTATCCATACTTAAATATCCATACGATAGCCTGATGTTAACTAATCCCGGACGTGACAAGATGACATCAAAGCACATCGAACACATGTTTGGGGCTGGATGTTAACCACCTTTGGGTTAAAACGTTAACTTAAGTCATCTGCCTTTGTCATCACATACAATGTTTAGAGGATCAAATGAGAATACTAGCCGTTTGAATATATCGTAGAAAACAATGAGAGAATACTAGCAGTTTGAATATATCGTTGAAAACAATGAGAATACTAGCAGTTTGAATATATCGTAGAAAACAATGAGAATACTAGCAGTTTGAATATAATGTAGAAAACAATGAGAATACTAGCAGTTTGAATATATTGTAGAAAACAATGAGAATACTAGCAGTTTGAATATATATAGTAGAAAACATTGAGAATACTAGCAGTTTGAATATAATGTAGAAAACAATGAGAATACTAGCAGTTTGAATATAATGTAGAAAACAATGAGAATACTAGCAGTTTGAATATATCGCAGAAAACAATGAGAATACTAGCAGTTTGAATATAATGTAGAAAACAATGAGAATACTAGCAGTTTGAATTTATCGTAGAAAACAATGAGAATACTAGCAGTTTGAATATAATGTAGGAAATATATTGAATATATTTTAGAAGACAATGAGAATACTAGAGTTTGAATATATTTGCAATGAGAATATTAGCAGTTTGAATATATCGTAGAAAACAATTGAAGTAAAACACGGCCTATGGATCATTTATGCTCCAATGTGTTTCCTTCATTTTGCATTGTCTGCAGCTTCTAAAACAATATAATTAAAAATTTCAACCTTTTGATGAATAATTTAGATATTAGGTCATAACTATCTTCATACTATGATGTTTCATATAATTTTTATATGTGTATTATCTCATTCATCTCACCAAACATTGTTTTTCAATGATTTATATATATATATATATATATATATATATATATATATATAGGAATGAAATAAAAGTGATTTGTCTGTCTTGATGTTATATTATATTTTTGCTGTAAATAACACTAAGCAGACTGCGCGGACATACATCACAGTCAGCAACAAAATTTGCTGGGAGCTGCGGCGAATCCCATCACTTTGTGGAGACCAAGTCACCTTGACAGTTAGTAACACAATTTCCCTACGAGTCTGTCAAGTGCTTTGATCTCATATTGTTACCATCCGGCGGTCAGTCCTTGCAAATAAACCTCCTAGACAACAGCGACGTTGTCCCACCCAATGCTCTTTGTCAGATGTGTGCTCTACAAAATAGAGCTAATGTTTTCTTGTGGTCTGTTCTATTATCCGAGGTTGTGCCAGAAGTGCGACCTCAAAACTGACGTTGTGTTATAACAAAGCAACGCATCTACTCCTCAAGATTGGATAGATCTTTCATTGCAGTAAATTGGCCAAATATTTACAAAATATATTCCTTATAGATAAACATGTAAGCTGTGTTAGAGAATTGTTTATATTCATCCAAATGTCGTACTAAAATCTAGGGTAATGCCATTAAATGAATTTATTCTCGTAAGCAACATTTATAGAATTTCCTATTAATTATGTATGGCCCCAAGAGGTAGACGATGAACCACACCCAACCCAGTTCAGTTCATTTACCAAAGTCCTTGCTAATCAGCCGTTCATGACATTCAGAAGCCCCAGGGACCTTTTAAGAAGGACGTTTCGGAGGTTGTTCTTCTAAATGAAGGACCTCATCCGCAGGTGTATTTGCTCAGTCAACAGCTGCCCGCTTAACTCATCAAATACGTCCCTTCTCCATTACTGGGGTCCTCAGAAGCAACTCAAACTGATGGGGGCTTCTGAGAGGCAAGGAACTTGAAGGAAGCTTGTGAAAGTAGTCTATATTAGGAACATAGAAGGATGTAGGTCTGCTCATGCAGACATTATTCAGATGTTGGTCAGCAGGGCTAATTTAACTGCACAGTAGTGGTGATCAAAGTTAGAGGTATGTATGTATAGATGTATAGATGGGTAGAATGGTTAGTTTCACATAGGTACTTAAGTGATTAGATAACTGAAATTGTTATATAACCACCTCAGCATTAGCTGTAATGGTGGAACCTCACAAAAAAAGAAAGAAAATTAAGATTAAACAAAGGTAATTATGTTAGCAGTGTCAGATTCTGCCCACCATGACAGTGTAAATGCATATGCATGCAGTTCATTAACTGTGTCTGGAGCTGCATAACGCATGCATGATACACACAACAAACTGTACACTAAAGGCAATGATATCATGCTAAACATGTGTAGACACTGTGTGCTCTGCATGACCTGAAATCTTTCTCCTTCTTTTTGTTAGTTCAGGATCACAGAATAATTTAGTACATGGCATTGCCTGGGTCAAACCATATACTGTATGATTAAAACAAAACATTTTATCATCTTGCACAAGATTACTTATTCACACAGAAACATGCGCAGAAAGATGAACCTTTAAATTTTTAACTTAAACCACAGGCGCCGTCCAGCTGCTATATATATATATGTTAAGACATAATCTTTATTCTCTATCTTGATGATAGCCCCTGCTGGAGGGGGCCTGTGCTTAAACTGATATTCATGTTGTTACGACACAGATGTTAATTGTCCATTTTACATCTGTCCATATTCAATGTTAATATCTGTCCTCAGTTAATTTACTTGGGCCCTTTAAAACCCTGGCCCTCTTTGTAGTAATAAAGTATAAGGGTTGGTTGAACACCACAAACTTCAGCAGCCAAGGACGGGCAAATAATCCTTTGCACAGCAGAGATATTTCATTACGTACCACTCACCAGTGAAATTTAGCATTATGTACGCCGTTGTACAAATCCTCATGTACAACAGTTAGGCAACCACGGTAGGCAGTCAGAAAGTGGACGTGGCCTGACGCAGCGTCTAAGGTGCTATGTTGGATATCATGAATACAGCGAGTGCAGGCAATTTTAGCATAACTTTGCCAATTTTATTTGATTTTCAAAATTCAAACATTGATTTATTAGAAGAATTGTAGACGAAACGCCTATTGGCCTCGTTGTACATTGACATTTTCGGGTGTACATATCTTCATGTCTCACATGTAACCATTGTATAATTGTATAATGCATCTGTAAATTATCAGCAAATTACATGTCGAAATGCCTTTGTTATTTGCCAATACCCGACAGCTCATAACATACTGCACTGACAAGAATACTCAGTATGGTATTATTAATATAAATAATACTATATATGTATGATCTAATGTAAATATGCTTGGCTAATTAATGTCAGAATTTATTGCTATGCCACGTAACATGTGAGTGAATAAATATAAATATATAGCTATATGGAGTCACTGCTATGGTGTTTGAATTAATAATTGAAAGCCTGTTGCCATCTTCTGGTAAGTCACTGCAAATACATACATGAACTAAAATTCGAATATATATGAATACATTGAAAGTGTCGGAACACTACGAACTCTATTTTTAAAATTTCTTGCATCAGGCGTACATCAAGCGGAATTCTTGACAGATGGCCTCGGAGCTATTCTAAGCAGCAAAGGAACTGGCTCATGAGCCTCGGGCCCAAATGCATTATGCATACAGTGAGTTTTAGCGCCTGAAGAGAAGAGAAGACTGAGGCAATTAGGAGTCACTTAGCATGGCTCGACTACAAATTATCTGCATTTGGATGGTGTTGGTTGTATGTGTAAGTTTAATTTACATGTGTTAAGAGTGTTGAATAATTCTTCATTTTGTGGTCACTGAATGTGAAGTAGTTTGCGGTATGAGTACAGTGAGGGACAAACAGAATGGAAATGAGACACAGTGTATTAAACAAGGTGTAAACATACGGAAGAAGTGGCCATGTTTACATATGAAATGCCAAATAAATGTACAAGAGTAAAATAAAATCCATTACTGAAATAAAGGAGTGTACATAACTTGAAGCTGAATAATGCAACACAGAAGATTATCTTCAACATGGTTTACTGAATATCTTCTCAACATTTGTATGGTTTACTGAATATCTTCTCAACATTTGTATGGTTTACTGAATATCTTCTCAACATTTGTATGGTTTACTGAATATCTTCTCAACATTTGTATGGTTTACAGAATATCTTCTCAACATTTGTATGGTTTACAGAATATCGTCTCAACATTTGTATGGTTTACTGAATATCTTCCCAACATTTGTATGGTTTACAGAATATCTTCTCAACATCTGTATGGTTTACCGAATATCTTCTCAACATTTGTACGGTTTACAGAATATCTTCTCAATATTTGTATGGTTTACAGAATATCTTCTCAACATTTGTATGGTTTACAGAATATCTTCTCAACATTTGTATGGTTTACTGAATATCTTCTCAACATTTGTATTGTTTACAGAATATCTTCTCAACATTTGTATGGTTTACTGAATATCTTCTCAACATTTGTATGGTTTACTGAATATCTTCTCAACATTTGTATTGTTTACAGAATATCTTCTCAACATTTGTATGGTTTACTGAATATCTTCTCAACATTTGTATGGTTTACAGAATATCTTCTCAACATTTGTATGGTTTACAGAATATCTTCTCAACATTTGTATGGTTTACAGAATATCTTCTCAACATTTGTATGGTTTACAGAATATCTTCTCAACATTTGTATGGTTTACTGAATATCTTCTCAACATTTGTATTTTTTACAGAATATCTTCTCAACATTTGTATGGTTTACTGAATATCTTCTCAACATTTGTATGGTTTACTGAATATCGTCTCAACATTTGTATGGTTTACAGAATATCTTCTCAACATCTGTATGGTTTACCGAATATCTTCTCAACATTTGTACGGTTTACAGAATATCTTCTCAATATTTGTATGGTTTACAGAATATCTTCTCAACATTTGTATGGTTTACAGAATATCTTCTCAACATTTGAATGGTTTACTGAATATCTTCTCAACATTTGTATTGTTTACAGAATATCTTCTCAACATTTGTATGGTTTACTGAATATCTTCTCAACATTTGTATGGTTTACTGAATATCTTCTCAACATTTGTATGGTTTACTGAATATCTTCTCAACATTTGTATGGTTTACAGAATATCTTCTCAACATTTGTATGGTTTACAGAATATCTTCTCAACATTTGTATGGTTTACAGAATATCTTCTCAACATTTGTATGGTTTACAGAATATCTTCTCAACATTTGTATGGTTTACTGAATATCTTCTCAACATTTGTATTTTTTACAGAATATCTTCTCAACATTTGTATGGTTTACTGAATATCTTCTCAACATTTGTATGGTTTACTGAATATCTTCTCAACATTTGTATTGTTTACAGAATATCTTCTCAACATTTGTATGGTTTACTGAATCTCTTCTCATCATTTGTATGGTTTACTGAGTTAGTGATGGTGGCCATTACAATCCTAAGTGAAATAATTATCAATGTTGTTAAGGTTGCTCCTGAATAGCACAAATAGGATTGAAATAATTATCAAAGTTGTTAAGGTTACTCCTAAATAGCACAAAAATGCAATATCCATAGAGGAGTGTTCTTCGCACTATACATTTAATTTTTATTTTGTATAGTCATAGTGTGGAATAAACTGGGTCTGTACCTTGTGCTTATTTTGTGTTTTTGGCATTATTCTTTATTGTGTTGGGTTATTTACCGCCTTCACAGATAGCATTCCAAATCGGTTCAACATCAGTGTGATGTCGGAGATGTTAATTCGATGTTGTAGCAACAGTGGCTTACATGGAAACGATGCTCGGCCGATTTGGAATGCTATCTGGGTTATGTCCTTTCTAGTGACATTACAATTAAAACAAACTCCAACTGAATAACAGTATAGTTGAGATCCTAATGGTGAGGTAACCACTACTCTACGAGGATGCATTCATAAAGGGCTTTAGAGTTCACAAAGGCAGAGTTATACTACAAAAAATCACTCTGCTATTCTTGTCAACACAGGGTAAGTGAGTTAGTGTGGAGAGGCACTCATTGCAGTGTTCAGGGCGGAGAGCAGAGAGCGTGTTGCTGCCATTAGGAGCCTAGCCACAGGCCTGCTGGGCAAAACGCCTGAATGGGACTCAATGGGGAGAATGGTAATAAGCTTTGCTTTGCTTAATTGTATTACAGACTTCCGTGCCCAGCCATGCCATAGGTTAATGGGGTCCTACTCTGTGTTGCCTCATAGAATACAGTAATCAAGAAGGTCGACAGAGGTCTCTAGGTTTAGTAAATGAGAGGGATAGAAGCCAGTCATTGTGTCAGCTTTGGATATATGAGAAGAACTGCACCAGAACATACAAATACTGGCTCCATAATAAAACATGTGTATCTCTCAATGCTACAGATTTAAGCCAAACTTACATTTCTGTATGCATAGGTGACCAAGAATGATCTCAACTCAATGCCATCAAATTATGAACCACTTCTACACTTATTATATGTCACCTAATTATAAATACCACGTCGCCATTAAGGCCTAATAATATAATAATGTATTTATCATAGTCTGAATGGGAAATTCCACCGTCTTTGTTCTGAAGATTAAGTTTATACTACTAATTGTAAGTGAGCTACATAAGAACCTTCCATAATATAATCTATCCAATGTTATCATAGAGCTTCTACATAAATGCATTTGTGGGTTGCAGCATCAGTAAATTTCCTTCCTATTAGCAAAGACGTATCATTTGCAGTCTCAGAGTGGGCCCTTGGTATGTGCCCTTGGTATGGGCCCTTGATTTGGGCTGCTTGATATGGGCTACCTGACTTGTTGGCTATGAAACACTGTGTTGCAGGATACCGGGATTTACCGAAATCGGGCCTTTATCATCATCTGTAATAGACGGTATGATTAGCATAAGCAAAATTCAATGTAATTAGATTCACTGAAATGTTGCTCCATCCTTTTACAATTGATGGTAAGCCGTAGTGTTTGTGTATTTAAGAGCAGGGTGGACTAATGGCAAAGCTATTGTTAAGCTCCTGTAAAGGTCTGGGATTGAAATCCTCCTTGTCTGGGCACTCTGTATGAACACAATTCCAGATTGAAGTTGTTCGAAAGGGTTGCTTAAGTGGTGCCTTGTATTCAGTGTCTATGCATGGGCAGCTGACATACCCCACCTTGTAAAGTTACATAATATATTTCATGATTCGTTCCTGTACTTTTCAGTCAGAATATATTGTTATTGGGTGTCATATCATATGAATGGCATCCGTGTATCACCCGCATGCTGAGACAAGTCACAGACCCCACTGAGACAAGTCATAGACTCCACTGGGACAAGTCATAGACCCCACTCCTGGGGTAAGAGTGTTAGGGTTGCATTGTCATAATCTATATTTTCATATATCTGCGTCCTGTAGCCAATGTCTGTTGTATTAGACGTAAATATGTTTCGTTTACATTGCATACATCAGGAATATGATACTGATGTGCAAGATAAGTTTCACATACAGCAATCTTTTTGGAAAGAAAATATAAGTAATATGCTTTCTGGTTTCTAAAACATAATGCATCATGAGAGGCATATCATCTTCTATACCTGAAGCATTCACTAATTTGTTGCGGAGTAGCATAAAGAAGGCTGGATTATGTTGTGGCAATTGTGTGTCTGACAAGCCGCTTTGTATACACACACAGAACAGAGGATGAAATATAATTGTACTTGAAAAAAACTTTCTGTATCATATCTTTGGTTCTTATGTATATGTTTCACTACTGTCTGCAGCAAACTTACATAATTAAGAAATCCAACTTCCCTATTTATTCAAGTTTCAGACAAGTGGAAGATGAAACAAGCACATTGCACGAAGTAACGTTTGATGTTGTTTATTTATTATCAACTTCAACAATGTCAAAGACACATGCCTCTGTGAATCCTTTTAGGGCATCTGAGATTCTCTTCAATATCAGGTTCTCAGATGCACCATTCTAGATTCGAAGATGAATTGAAAAATGTATCCTATAGATACCCAAAGGCTTTAGAAAAGAGCTTGGTGACCTGGCTTGGTGGATCAATGTCTGTACCTATTGGTCATTAGATGTCATTTGATGTCATTTGATGTCATTAGATGTCATTTGATGTCATTTGATAAGAAACACATCGAGTCTTGCATGCAATTTTCCCATTACATCCATTAAGGTTAAACTGGCTGTAAGCTATACAAGGGAAATGGAAAGCATTCATTCTACTTTATTCTGTTAGGAATTGACCTCAACCAAATTGGTGTAGCCTGCTTTACTCGGAGGAGAAAAGTACGATGTAGTCTGTCCCTTGTACCACCGTTCTTGGTAAACCCAACATCGTTGTTTTGTTTTATTATATTTTATTGTTGATAGTTCTTCTTGATTCTAGTAATTGACTGTATATTGCTTAGACCTTTAATTGAGACTAATACCTGAATTACTTTAATTTATATGGTTTTCTTTACAATTATGTAATTAATACACCTGTAAAGTGTGTTGAAATAAATAAATATATTGGTCTTGCTCAACTTAACACAGAGTGTGTAATTTTGCCTCGACCACAAAGAAAGAGAACAAACAATACAAATGACATTTTACAAGTAAGAAATTAAATCAGTATTGGAGAAAGGTAAAATTAATTTGATTACCTAGGTAATTATGTAATTCATATTTGGCTATCACACTAGAGAAAATAGAAACGCTTTTCAGTGGAGGAGAAAATTTAATTGCAGGTCATTGCATGTTGTCTATCTTTCTCTTCGTAGACCTAGGAACATCCTTCCCAATTAATCAGGAACACCTAAGCCGAGAGGAAGACCAAGATTCATGAGCAGCTTATAATGACAAAGCTGAGCCATAAAACACTGCGAGATACAACGGGCTCAATTTGTCTGTTCAAACAAGACAAGAAAGGAAAAACACAGCCATCATCTGTCCTTGTTAACGATGCTGTGGGCTTTCTTACTCTTATTGATGACATCATTAATCAGTGCGAGACATTTCCGTTTAGCTGTGTAACGACAGGAAAGAGTAGGAATGACTGAAAACACATTGAACAAAAACTGAGCACGTTATATATATAATATATAAAACACAATTCTGTGCACTGGAACTAAGATGTGAAACAAATTCACCATATTGAATTGATATCTATTGAACACACAACTTCACATAAAATACAAGGTTTAATTTGATTAGCAAGCACCAGTCTTAAAATCCTTGATGAATTATCTATCCATGAAACCTACTTGTAAAATGTTGTATCATCTACATAGATACATAATACTATCTGAATGTAGAGAATTTTGGATGGTAGAATCATAGACAATATATAGGGTATGAGATAGTTGAAGTTAACAATCTTTTTAACCTTTAAGATCAATACGTGGGACTAAAAAACAAGTTGTATACATTAGTTCATTTTTACGGTCCTGCAATTAGTGCCTGAAAACAAATGCCTTTATTGATATGGTTTAGAAAGAACATGTCGCATGGTAACAAATAAATGTATCTGCTATGCGTGGCTTTTATTGACATATGGTAAATATAATATCCTATAATAACAATGTTTTTTAATGATACTGAAGGTAAGTATGAGTATGATTTCAGGCCAGCATCAAAATGATATAAAGATTGACAGGAAATTTCTCTTGATGTCAATAAATAAAGCTCAACAGACTGCAAATATTCACATCACAGTCAGCAACAAATTTGCTGGGAGCCTCAGAGAATCCCATCACTTCGTGAAGACCAAGTAACCTTGGCAGTTGGTAACACAATTTCCCTACGAGCCTGTCAAGTGCTTTGATCTCATATTATTGTAAGCCAGACAGTCCTTGTGAGTGGAGCATCTGAATAACCCATATGATACTCTAGTGATTGGAAATGGGGCTGGATGACCACTGTGGATGACCGCTGTGGATGACCGCTGTGGATGATGACCACTGTGGATGATGACCACTGTGGATGATGACCACTGTGGATGATGACCACTGTGGATGATGACCACTGTGGATGATGACCACTGTGGATGAGTGAGTTTGAAAACCACCCCCTATCCTGGTTAGAGCCAGAGTTATGTTACTCCCTCGTATCATCACATAGATTCATTGACATCTCATCCTGATTCCTCATAGAGATTAACAATCACCACAGTATTGCTTGTGGTAAGAGCTGGACTCAGTATGAGTTTAACTAATATCCACGCCTGTATCCGTCAATGATTTAGGACAAAATCCAAGCTTTGTAACTAAATTACTCGTAGCTGGAAAGTCAATACTCCACCTGATGCTGAATTCTTCTCAACTACTTAACCCCTGTTCAGTCCTTTCCACCTATGTCCTCCCTAATTGGTAGTCCATGACATTCAGAAGCTCCAGGGACCTTTAAGAAAGACGTTTCAGAGGTCGTTTTTCTTAATGAACGACCTCATCCACAGGTGTATTTGCTCCGTCAACAGCTGCCTGATTAACTCATCAAATACATCAACTACCCACCTAGGTGATGACCAAAGTAAAGATAGACACTGGGCATTTTTCCCAGTCGGAATATTATTTATTTGAATGGTTGCACACTAATGTCCAAACTTGTTGACTATTTACCTCTGGCATAACCTCATTTGCTTAGGATCAACTTCATCTGGCTACATGTATTGAAAATGTTTTCTGTTCTGACCAATACTATTCAGTAAGTGTTTTTAGTGAAAGAAAAACACACAGGAAGATACAACAGAGTCTGAGATGATATGAAATAAAGAGATAGGTATGAATAATATGAACGCATGAGAATTTTTTGCTATGGTTAAAATTCTCAGTAAATTGCATCAAACACTCATATCAGAATTTTGAGCGTATGAGTAGAGGCTTTCATTTAAAAACTAAAGGAAAAATGTTGTGAGAGACAAGTGAAGTATGTGCAATGATATTGATGGTAATGTTACCCAAATGATGCAGAACAGACAGCGTGTTGCTGCCATTAGGAGCGCAGCCACAGGCCTGCTGGGCAAAACACCTGAATGGGACTCATTGGAGAGAATAATAAGCTTTGGTTTGCTTAATTGTATTACAGACTTTCGTGCCCAGCCATGCCACTCACGGAATACCACTGACCCAATTAAGGTATGTGTAGACAGTGAGTCAATAGGATTGTGTACATCCTTCCAGTTTTGTTAGAAGAGTGCCTGGGCTGTCGTGGGTGGGTAGATTTGGCTTTACGTCCTGTATTTGTGCACCTGATGGGCTCATAATTAGGACAGGCAGGGACCATGGCAATGAGATGATGGATGAATCAGCCATACAGCATAGGCTCAAATGGGAATTGAACCTAGGACCCAGTGGTTGGAAGCCCAGCACACTACCACTGAGCTAGGCCCCCACCCAAGTTGGAACCATTGGTCGATGCCTTTACCTAGCTGCTGCACCCAATCATTTTAATGGCAATTGCATGCGATTGAGACAAGTCCAGATTCTCTATGCTCTGTTAGCTCATCATTACGTCTGCCTCTGATAGCATTATAAGATAGGTCACTATTACCACTATTAAAGTTTTGTAGTTAGTTGTTGATAATGAAATAAATATATGAGTATATTACTTGTGGTTTGTGCGCTTGTCTTACGAGAACGATACCAATATGTATTCCAACAATTTTTAAACAACAGTATTAAAGAAACGAATGTTTTACAACAAATAATTAGTCCAAAACAACAACAAAGGCAAACACACCCTTTGAAACTTTTTATCAGACACATCGTCACTGGAACACATCATCCGGGTAACAGGAATCCAAAACAATTATTTGAAGCCAAGCCTTTGATTTTGTGTGTATTCAATTAAATCTGGAGAGCATTCAACAGAAATGATTGACATGCCTTTGCAATGCACATTTTTTTGGCTCATAATATTGTGGTTAGGAATTGAACTTGAATTGCAAACAACATGCTGATAAAGCCAACACATAAATTAAGAAGATCTGAATAGCATGACTTAATTTGTTATAAGCCATTGCTTATTGTTTTTGTGTGTTAAACTATTTTCATAATCTCGTTTGAAATTGTGGATTTATGGTAATACTTTTCTTTTGGTTGGTTCGACTATAAAAACCTAATAACAGAATATGCCATCGATAATTATTCCATCTAATTGTATACTTGACGTCATGCACAAATCTAACACAATATTACTCATTTTTAACTTGTATGCACTATTACTTTTATTATATTATTTTCTTCATTATGTTACATAGATCTTCGTTTGAATATTTCTTTTTACATAACATATTTCTTTAGTATATTACATAATTTCTTTATTATATTACATGCATTGTTATATTACTTTTCTTTAGATATTACATTATTGTTTCAATGTCTTTACACAATATAGCTTTATTCGTAAGAGCAAATACGCCGTATGGTGTCGCTCACCACACCTATTGTAAAGAAATCTATTGTGACGTATCTAGTTTGTGTAATAAGAACTCAATCGTAGAGGTAATAAATTGAATTGAATTGAACCTAACCTAAATTCATGTCGTTTTAATCAACGATCAAATTACTGCATTTCCCATGATTCCTTCTCTATGGCTAATTATAGTATAGTAGATCATTGCTGTTATTTATATTTTACTGTCACATCCTATTTTAGGTTATTTGTAAGAAACAAAAAGAAACCGTTTCGATAGCCTTTTCTCACCAAAGAAACAAAATCAGAAATTGATGTTTACAATGGCAGTGAACGATATTATTGAGCTACAAAATCAAACTGGAAATGGCTAACAACCATCTCAAACAAACATTACAGTATGTTTCAGTTATTAAACGCTGAGAGTATGATACTGATGTGCAAGATAACTTACTTATACAACAGTCTCTTATGGAATAACACAACCAAATGTGTATCATGCATACTGGTCCTACAACATAATGACAGGCGTATCATCTTCTATGCCTGGAGGGTTCACTAATTTGTTGCGGAGTAGCATAAAGAAGGCTGGATTATCTTGCGGCAATTGTGTGTATGACAAGCCGATTTGTATAGACCAAAGGGAGCCGGGATCCTGTTCTGGAATACTAATATCTATCAGTTACAAGGCTTCTCAAGAGCTAGAGCATAAATGCATTTGTGGTTGGTGCATAAGTAAATTTCCTGACAAATCCTATTAGTAAAATTGCATTTAAAAGCCCTGTGATCTGGAATTAAGACTCTGCTATAGATGCTGTGTAGAGTTGGGAGTTTTTATTCTATGATGTCATAATTTCTGAACACAAATTAAGTTGTATTTTCTATAAGTTGCAAACCACCAATCCAGGTGAATTTGACCTTCGCAGAAATACAAAAAGTACACTGTGCAAGACAGCATACACTTTGAACATTCTGCAGGATCTTAGCTTCTTGCATCAGAAAAACCTTGTATCCATATATTATCCAGCAAGGTCTTTTTGGTCATCTGTTTTTTTTTTAAGTACATATTTTATAAGCGAAAAGGTCAATGAAAAACAGTTATAGTCAAAACAATACATGTTCAAAGAGTGAAAAACAGACAAAATAAAAGATTTTAGAAATGTGCAAATAGTATACTGCAACATGAATTCCCAGTTGTCAGATATGTATTTAAGGTGGCCCTCAGCCATAGCAACTCTGTGTTCACCCGTAACCTTCACTAAGCTGGTAACTTATGTGGTCTCAACACTGCTAATCTGGTGAATCTGGATGCAGCAGATACTGTCACAGGAACAGCTATTTAGAGACTAAGTTCTTGTCTCACAAGGACAGTTGTTTTCAATTATGGACAGACATGATGCTTTTTAATTTCAAATTTTTTTATGTACATCTTGATATATTTTTTATATTGATTCTTCTATAAACTGTTCAATTTAATTTTTCCATAATTTTGTAATGTTGAGGTATGCAATAACATAATAATATTAATAATAATAATAATAATAATATACTCACTGTGTATACTATACTGAAGTATGTCTAAATGATAACAATCCAAATTTATAGATGCAAATTTATGTCACTCGAACAGATGAATTATCCATTGCCAGGTGAATCTATAACAAGAAAGAAATAACCCAAAATATAGCAATTGAACTAATCCAAAATTTTAGCTAACTAAATGGTTAAGGCATTGATATTATTATTGAATATAACACTCATAAAAATCAAAAACTATAAACAATTACAAACACTAGAGGAATTAATCTTTGTTGGCCATATCAATATGCTGTGACTTTATATATTAAAATGTCTGGTCAAGTGTAAATGTAACTTAAATGTAAATGTATTTTTTTCTGTTACACCACTCAGCAGGCTCAACCGACTTTATAATTACACCCTTGGCAGGCTTGTTTAAGCATGAGCCTTTCTCAACTTCCCGGGGAGTACCCAGCTGGACAACCTTCGCCAGCACACACAGACTAAGAACTCTACAATCACTACCCATTTGCACCTGGGTGGAGTGAAGCAGTGGTTCAAGGAAGATCTGCTCAGTTCTGCCATGCCGTGGCTGTGCTTTAACCCATGACCATGCGTGTACGAGTCCAGCACCTTATCCACTAGGCCACAGCACCACACATGTATACTCTTTTTAGTTTTGATTTGATATGAATAACATCAATAAACTTGTTTTGCAGTTGGAAAATTTCATTTTTGGGTAAGAGAGTACACGCAATACACATATATAATACATTTCATATCTTTTGATGTTTACATTTCGAAATATAGTACCCATAATAATACATTCTACACTTACCCTGCTGTGAGCCAATCAGAATGTTTCATTGTCATCCAGGAACGTTTGTATGTTGGACGGTTGGCGTGTATGTTGGATGGCTGAAGTGTATATTGGATGGTTGGAGTGTATAATTGATAGCTGCAGTTTGTCATCCAATATAGAGTTAATATTATATCGGCTTTGGCTTCACGTTGGCCAATATAAATTCCTCATCCGACAAACTTAATCTTGGACTTCTCACCATCCGCTGTTGTTTTGTTGTCATGACTCATTAGATGTCACATCATAAGGGACACATTGAATGTAGAATGCGATACCCTCATTTGGACCCATTAGGGCTTAATTGGACACTGGGCACCACCAGAGACAGGGACCGGGGGATGGGCCATCCATCCTAATATGTTCGGTTAAGAGTTAATCTGAAACGTGACAATAGGTGTAGAGTGGCTTAATGACTGATCAACATACAAAACATTGGTTTCTCGGGCGGATTCACTTTTGTATTTTACGATAACATGAACAGTTTTTTCATCATAACATGCGCTGTTTGTCAGATCTAATCGATACAAGGCATTCACAACTTTTTTTTTGTTTCAATTTGACTACTGATTTGAATTCCTACTAAATCCTACACTGAGTTATTAAAAAAATGTTTACACAGGGCTGTAAAAAACGATTGTCTTACATATACAAAGAATTCTACATTTTTAGACCTTCTCTAGCAACAGAATGGTTCACTGCTGTTGCTAAGGAAGCTTTGCTTCACCGTACCATTGAATCATGGTCCTGGGGGTCCCCATAGAATGAGGTATTATGGCCAGGGAGTCCACGTGGAATGGGGTATTATGGCTATTCATGTTTCAGCAACAAACGCTAATGCATTTTATCTGGCCTGGGAGACACTGAATGCCTTGGAGACTTGGCTCGGCGAAGGCATGGAACTGTCGCAGTGTTGTGCAATACTGAGTTGAAGGCCAGTTCAACTTAGAACAGAGGTGGTCTTAAGATGAGGTTATACTTTGCTAGTCTTAGATGATCTAATTGATGAGATGTATAGTTGCTGGTTGTACTAACCAAGGCCAGACAGACCCCAGGGCTTCAAGGCAGCTGCAGCAATTCTCCTTAGTTATTTACTTGTCAGCTTTTTTGCCTGAATTTTTTCTCTTTTTTTTAATCTTGATTATATCATGCATAGTTCTTTTTCTCTGTAAACTGTACTATTTGTGATTGTCAAGAAATCATTGTTACCTATTGCTAACTGTAAGTTTCTTTCTCTATTTTTAACCAGTGTTTTGATAGGATTGTCTTTCGGATTATAATGGGATACACACGGCAATAACACACCAACACCCAATATTTGAGAAGGTTGGCTGGTGATACTCAATGGTCTTTCACAACTTAAACCTACTATCAATAACAACCAATGTGACGTGTTTAAGTAGTATAGTCTAGCTCAATCTGAATCTGTAAAATACTAAACATTTATTTCAAGGAGTACTTTACTCACGGAGTGAGCTTTTATCCAGTACTTTCAAGCACATCAGACAAATGACTTCAAATTGAACTGGACTCATCTGAACAATTAATTGTTGTATAGTAATGTCAGATAAGGGTAGAAATCATCCATGCTTCTCTTATATGACACAATAGTGTTTATAGTTCATTCTCGGCATAAGATAAAGACAATGTAAAGTTCGGTATAATTTTATTGCAGTTTACAAAAGTGATTCAAGTGATATTTGTTATCATAGGGCAAATGGTCTTTGCAAAAAACTGAAACTCTCGGGTACTCCAACATACTGGATCACCTTATTATCGACTTTAAGAACTTCTAAGACACCGCCTTCCAACTTGTCCCTCCAGACAAAAGGATAATAACGAGAAAGTCTCCAGCATCGAACTTTTTTGCTGTGTTGCTTGACCTCTTTCCGGTGGTTCCAAACGGAACTCCGACAGCGAAAGCGGCCATATTTGTTTATCAAATAGTTCCTCGTATCACGGGGTGCTGGTAACCATAGCGACCCAAACGGACGCAAGTGTAAGGGATAAAAGTTAGAGCGCTCGGTGAAGCGGACTCTTCTCTTGATGTCTAGATTCCAGATATGAGTGTCATTCTCCATGTAATACTTGATGTCTATAAAAGGCCAGTTCCAGATCTGATCACCAGCTTTTGTCGAATTGTTTCTGAAGAACTTAAACTTATGATACAAACTGGCTGATTCATTGCTTCCTAATCCACTGGAATAGACATAATTGTAATATTGGGGATCCTCTAAATCAGGTGGTAAGTTCTTTAAAGTATAAAAATCATATTCTTTGCCAGAGTCATGGTAGCCTACAATTGTGAACTGTCTCCACATACTTTCCTTTTTGAATATTTGCTTGACCTTGGGCAAGTCTTCGAACCGCACCATCAGGTCAAGGTCATCATCCCATGGTAATATATCATGGCTCATATAAGAACCTAACAAAGTCCCATCGCACATGATGTACGTAATGTTTGCTTGGTCTAACAGTGAAGTAAACATATGAAGTAGGTCGATGGCTTGGTCGTGTTGTGATCTTGACATGGCACGAGGCATCACTGGTGCAGACAGCCACGGTACTTTAGATATGTTCAAAGTGGGAGGATGAGTGTCATAATCCACATCAGCTGCTCTTGTTGCTGATGGTGTCATTTCTCTTGGTAATAATCTGGGAACTTGTTCCAAAGATGTCATGATCCGAACAACTATATACGAGAATCCCACGACTTGAAATAGCAAGACAATCGAGAAGAACCTTTCGACTAAGCGAGCGTTTGATAACCTCATGACGGCTCTGTACCAAAGCAGTAGTATTGCTTGTTAATCATAGCTGTAGTATTAGTGCATTAATGGCATTGCACTTACATCATTCTTTCCAATAACAACCATAAAAATTAGTAACAAAGCATCGTATCCAAAATACTATTCAATCCTTGAAACATCGGTCCATCATCTCATGCTGTAACGGGTAAGCATGATTGCCTCTGTGACAAATTCCTGCTTCTCATAACCATGGTGTGTGAAATCTCCGGACATCTGCAACAGAAAACCACATTAAACATTAATGAAGGGTTGAGTCCGCAGACAAGTAGAGACAGTTACCTACTCACTCAATCCTCTTACTGGGCAAACCAATGCATTATTTTGCTGTGTTTAATTGTGTCGTTGCATTACATTTGATATGAAGTTTAGTCATATCAAATGACTGCCAGCCAGAGGCAGATGTAATGATGACATGATGAGGCTTAAATTCAACACCATGTAAAATGTATGAAACCCAAGTACTTCAGAAGCTATTTGTGAACTCAATAAAACTATATAACAATAATAAAAAAAAATGTATTGTATCACTGTAGATTCTTCTAACATTGTTTTACCCTCACCAAAATATGTAATTTTTCATGAATCAGTTTGCTGTGATATATCTCAAATAACCCTTTTCTCTTAAATTTATAGTCATACCGATGTACAGAATAAAAATTTGTTACTTTTCCTCATGTACAAGTATGTAATTGATTTATAAGGAGACCCTCCTGTGGTGCAATACACTGCTTTTAGAGGGCCACTCTGTAGGACTCAAGTAATATAAATTAATCCTTATGTTAAGGCATATTTAACTACGATAGCATTCTGACTGAGTGCCTGGAGTGCTACCTGTTATGATATTTCTATTTGTTCACTGAGGGTTGCTGTGTAGCAGCTCTATGTTAGACTCTCCTGGGTGTTCATGTTGTAAATTTAACAAGAACACAATCTAAGGCTCTCTCATGACATTGCTTGCCTCAGTTCATTTCAGTAATTGCACTCGATTCCCATTTCTCTTGGCTCAACCAAGGTCTCCTGCATTTGCCTGATTACTTCCTAGAGATAATTCCTGGCTGCTCAATGGACCATGAACAGATGCAGAGAATTGCACGCTTCATTGAATTCACATGCCTGTCAATTATTCATGTACAATCAAGCATGCAATGTTCTTGTCTGATGGAAGCCAAAGTACACATCGCGGACAAAAGGAAGTAAAAAAGTGGTGTTTTGTGAGAAACAATCTCCTACAATTTGAACATGTCTTCTCAAATATCAGCTACATCCAGTGAGGTGAAATTAATCCCCCTATCCACTGTCTGACTAAATCAGGTAGAAAGATGCAAATAAAGTTGTGCCATAGTTTATTCATTCATCTTATTTCCTTTTTGTTGGGTTCTATCCACATTTCAGGTTTTTTTGTTGTCAACGTGTGTTGTCAAGTGTCGTCATGTGTTGTCAACGTGTCATCATGTGTTGTCAAAGTGCCATCATGTGTTGTCAAAGTGTCATCATGTGCTGTCAACGTGTCATCATGTGTTGTCATAATGTCATCATGTGCTGTCAATGTGTTGTCAATGTGTCATCATGTGCTGTCAACGTGTCATCATGTGCTGTCAACGTGTCATCATGTGTTGTCAACGTGTATATGTGGTCAACATGTTTTTGTGTGTTGCTAACGCGTTACCGTGTGTTGCCAAGAAGCGTGAACACACGTTCGGTGATGTAAACACAGGTAGCGAACACACACAGGTGAAATACTGATTGCTCAATGTCGTGACTTGTGTGGAGGAACCTTGGAGCGACGAGTTAATTACGTAGTGTGCGGCTACTACATCTTGTGGTTTCATTCACACGAGATCATTCAGTATTCGAAGCAAACTTGTTTAGAGATTAGTTTTACAAACGGTGATGCCTCATAAAGTTACAATGTAAAATGCCCCAGAAATATTTCATCAGCTGATTGATAGCATATGATACTATTGTCTTCTTGCCAATGATGATTGATTGACTCAGTTTTCCCAACCTTTCATGATTGATTGACTCACATTGTAATACAGGTTAATTGACTAAAGATACAATAATGCACCACCTGCACATGTCCAACGTGGCCTGTTAAACTTCCTTATATTTTAGTCAATTACAATACATTTAAAGTAGCAAGTAATGAGAATAAGAATAAAGTTTACACATGTCCACATGGCAATTAACAACTGTACATAATTATGATAGGATGGACGTGGTCTGGGAGTTGCAGTTGTTGCAAATATATTGCATAGAGTACATGGTCAAATGTGCCATGTACGTTTTCCATGCATCTGGATAAACGCATGAAAACCATGCGTTTTTCATGCATTTATCCTTCTCATGGAAAACGCACTTGGCACATTTGGCCATGTACTTGATTGAGCATCTTTGATTTTATCTTTCGTACAAATGTAGCTAATGGGAATCAGTGTAAAAACAATAACAAAAAACAAAAACATTTGAAATCAAGATCTTGTGCAATTTGTGGTGCATGATATTCTCATATGTCTTGGTGAAACCCAAAAGTAGCCTCAGCTTTTTAAAATTTTGCCACAAGCTCACAGAAGCAATGGCCCAGCTTGGTTCAACACAACTGTGGATTCATTTTGAAACCTTTTTAATTTGGAGCATTGTGCTTGGTCTGTTCTCACCAAATTAAAAGGCTTTTTTGTTCGATGTTGATTTTGATTCTGGTTAAACGGAACTTGGCTGGCAACAGTTGTGCTTTCAAGAGCTTAAATTTGGGCCTGCCAATCAAATACATGCAACTACAGCAGACTGTTAAATTCAACGTTTTATCTAAATTGCCATAATATGCCTCTGTCCATTTAATAATCCAGTCTAGTCGTAGAAATAAATAATATCAACACGTATGTATTATGCTACTGTCAATTATTCATTACATAACAATTTCTTTTTAATCTTTAATTGTTTGTTCTAACATTGCATTGTTTTAATGCTAGTCTGAAGCTTACTCAGCTTGTATGACCAGCTCCAGATATAATGATGAGATGATAAGGCGGCTTGGAGTCCACACCATATTATACATCTATCCATGAGTGGGGTATTTTAGCTGCCCGAGTATATGTTCAGGGTCACTACCTTGGTGTTTTTTTAAAACCAGCAGTAACACTGCACAATTTTACTAATCTTTCCAGCGAAAAAGACATACCGTCTATTGAGACATCGTACCATACCTGAGAGGCCAACAACCATCAGGTTTCAGCCTAAACATCTACATGGCCAAATGTGCCGTGTGCGTTTTCCATGAGAAGGATAAACACATGGAAAACGCATGGTATTTAGCTAATTATAATAAGGAAAAAACCGTGCGTTTTCCTTGCGTTTATCCAAACGCATGGAAAAGTCAAATCGAGTCAGTTTTAGACCTCTGCATGGGAAAGGTACAATGTAACTGAATCAAACTTTGTGGCTTTTAATGACCACGTTAAGCTCTATACACTAACAATGAGAGGATATGCCTTGGGTGCATCGCTTCATGGCATGTTTAACCCCCATTCTATCATAAATAAATGCACAAAGGACTATATATAGACACGTATGGATGCTCTAAAGGAGCTTTAGGCAGATGCCTCTATGGCCTAGGACTCAGGGGATCAAGGCCATGGGACCTGTTGGTCATGTTGGTCATGAGATGACACATTTTGAGCTGCATAGATGCTATACACGCCATTTGCCCCTTGCAGGCAACTAGCCATGAGGTATTGTGACCATGCTAGGGGGTATTGACTAATATGGTAATATTATATTATCATATTAATATGATATGCTATGGTGTATATTCATATTTCCATTCTTCAGTTGTCACAATCAAAGCGAACAAAATTACACGAGTGGTCAATTGAAACTTTGTTGGAATAGCAAAATTGACCCAATTTTATCTTTTGTATTTTTACCCAGGTTTCTTTTATGACATGACACAAGAAATACAGCATCTAACAGCATAGTAACAACATTTGCAGTAGATATGGTACCAATGAAATAGTTCCTGAACTTCAAGTGCCAAAGCAAACAAGTGATGCAATGAATGCAGGTTATTTAAGTATTGGTGGCCCAGCAGTTAGCATGGCTGCTGTGAGAATGACTGTTGGTGCATGAGTTCAAAGTCCACTCCCTGACCTGCCCATGAGCATGATCTCAATCCCATGTACTTTCTAGCAACGTATCACGCAGGTGTGACCCCAAGTGGTTTCCTGCTGTAAAAGCCGCTTGAGGTCAAATGGACTAATATCCTTATTTCCCTCGATAGCGGCACCTCAATGCCTTAGCGGGTTCTCCTTCACTGAATTATTTTTATTTTTATGTTGATTATGTATAATTTTGTTAAATATAGAGGTGAATAAAATGATTGAACTTGAACTTGAACTTGTGTGCTTTATCATGTGCAGTTTGTTTAATATATGACCGTCAGAAGACACCATAATGTCTCAGACTTTTTAGACTGTTGTGCAAATACCAAGCCCATCATTTGTGTTTGGTTTTCAGGATCTTTCCTTCAGCAAACCGCACCAAGAGCTCAATATGAACTGATATAATACATTTGCAATATATGGGTAAATACACTCCTCTGCAGCTGTTCACAAAAAGACCTTGAAACTCGTTGCAATCAAGGACAGACAATGGTAGAAAATTGCACCCAGCTCAGATGTTGCTAAGATCTATCTGTGGCTGATGCTGAATTGAGCAGTTTAAACATTTTCTGTGGGAAGAGGTTTCTTGTCTTGCTAAGTTATATTTACTCTAGCCCAACTAGAACTGCAGCCTGAAATTAAGCGGTTTAATCTGGCAAACTCGAATGAGTGGCGAAACAATAATCGGATTAGGGAAACCAAAGTCTATTGGGTGCCTGGAGCTAATCTTCTTCCCAGCTTCTGAGATGGCTCAAATTTTTAGTTTATTCCTGAATGAGAAAATGCAATAATAGATTGCCTCATAGCTTTTTCAACTCCACTGGGTAATACTAACTGCTACACGCAGAACCTTAGGCTTGGGGTTCTGGTTTGTCTCATTAGCACAACAAAGACTGGTCATTTCTTGGTTAATTGTAGCCTAATTGATTCAATACATTACTTCAGTTTATATTTTATATAAGATTTAATAATTGCCATTCCATAATTATGCGATACATTATTCAATTGCGGTATCGTTTCTTTTGCGTTGTACTTTTTCAGTATCACGGTTCAATTCTGTTTCAACTTAATATATCAAATAAAACGGGCAGATGAAATGATGAGATGATAAGCATCAAAGTCCACACAATAATACAGATTTACCAAAGTAATTCAGGTCTTTCTAGGCTTAAAACGACCAAAGAATTAACATCTCATGTGATGAATTTCAGCAAAGATTATGTAAATCTTTAGTCCATGATTCGAACCCAGGCACCCAAAAGGAGCTGACCAGTACCTTTCCAACTAAGCCTCCCATGTACTATACCATTGCTTTCTATACTCTCTTTTAGATATTTTTCTCTTTTCCACAAGCTATACTGCGACCGTACCATGCCTTCTCCGAGCCAAGTCTCCAAGGCATTCTGTGTCTCCCAGGCCGGATAAAATGCATTAGTGTTTGTTGCTGAAACATGAATAGCCATAATACCCCATTCCACGTGGACTCCCGGCCATAATACCTCATTCTATGGGGACCCCCAGGACCATGATTCAATGGTACGGTGAAGCAAAGCTTCCTTAGCAACAGCAGTGAACCATTCTGTTGCTAGGAAAGGTCTAAAAATGCAGAATTCTTTAAATCTTCTGTGTAAGCCAATCGTTTTTCACAGCCCCGTGTAAACATTTTATTAATAACTCAGTATAGGATTTAGTAGGAATTTAAATCATTAGTTAAATTGAAACAAAAAAAAAGTTGTGATGCCTTGTATCGATTACATCTGACAAACAGCGCATGTTAAGATGAAAAAACTGTTCATCTTATTGTAAAATACAAAAGTGAATCCGCCCGAGAAACCAATGTTTTGTATGTTGATCAGTCATTAAGCCACTCTACACCTATTGTCACGTTTCAGATTAACTCTTAACCTTAAACAATTTTGTGATTCCATGTAAAGTACCTTAGAGTTATCATCATGTATGATGGGTAAATCCATGCATCATCTGACTTCTATGTCCATCATATTTTAAATTAATCCATTCATAATATACAATGACTGTTGTTGACTGTCAACATGCAGAATGACAGTACTCTCAGACTGAAATTCAGAAGCAGTTAATGTACCCACAAACAAAAGAGGAGGCCAGTGCCACTGAAACTCATTACAACCAATCCAATGCCGCGATTTTTGCTACAAAACTGTTACAATTATGATTGACAGTCAAAATTGTAACCTATTTCTTTTTGGTGCACTGGGTGCCCTTGGTGCCCTGATCAATTAGTCTGGCAAAAACGTCGGTCAGTAGGCCATCTAAGTTTGAGTTATACAACAGGGGCGTAGTCAGGACCAATGCTCTTTATATTTTAAGTCATTCGAAATTTAATATTTATCTTGTTTAGAAAATAAAACATTTTATATATAATTCATTGTATCAATGTATGCCTCTATTTAGAATTTTTTTAATTTGATTTTTTTTTTAATGACAATGATTTTTATTAGAAGAAAAAACATCTTGTATCGACCTAATATCCTGTTACATTATGACCTAATTGACCTTTCATGTGCACTGTCAATATCTATCTATCAATTCATAATTAATAATGTGCTATGCAACACGATTTTTCCAATTATTTACAGTCAGCCTGAGTCGGTTTTTAGTGCATTTTGTATCTGAGAGTCGCATATTAATTTACTCCAAAGCTTCATTAATTGAAGTTGTCAAATATAAAATGTCACTAATAATATTAAATTAATAAGGGACGTCAAACCGAGACGACTTACTTTCTGCATAGCGTGTTTTTTGATCAAAACAGCCCGAGTTTGGAGGTCGCTTACGAGTTACGGGCGTTTGTTTACGCTAAAAACACTGCTATAAAAATCTGTGTCGCGAAATTACCTCAACTTTCAAAATTCGGCGCTACCTTATTTATGCATGGATTTTGTTGAAATTCGAAATATAGATAAAACAACACTTAAACTTTCTTATTTTTCATGACACAACTTTGTTACTCGAAAATTAATGGATGAAAACGCGATTCACAACTTTAGCGCCATTGCACTAAACCTGATTTTGAAAGCACAATGCTGTGTCGTATGTTAAATTAAAGCTAAAATTCTGTAGAAATAGATGTTTATGTTTTAAAATAAGTAACACCTGTTTTAAAGATGCGCACTTCAATCTTCTGCCGGATGTCTGCAACTTCTGAAGAAAACGCCATTTTAGCTCGTTTTTGTCCAAGATCTGAGTCAGACTCAATGTACGAAAAACCGGGCCCAGGACAATGATTCAATGGTACGGTGATACAATGCTTCCTTAGCAACAGCAGTGAACCATTCTGTTGCTAGGGAAGTTCTAACTATATGGAATTTACGATTGTTTGATGTGAGGTATCTGGCGTAGGACTTCCATAGTAAGTTAAAAGTTCCTGATCTAAAGATAATCTATAAATCTTAAAACACTGATAACTCGACAGAGGATACCAGTCAAGAGCCTGTCAAATAAATGAACTGTTTTCATGTTTTGATGGAACAGCTAGCTACCTTGCGTGGTTTTTCAAAGGATGAAATATGGACTTTTATCAATTATATCTCCTCAGTTTAATGTATATATTTGACTCAGACTTCTGTATTAATTAACTAATTATATATTTTTGTGAATTCATGATTGTACCACATGGTGCCATTAAATAATAAATAATAATAAGCCGCAACAGCTTCACATGAAAATAATCTTTGTTGCCGAATGCAAAACATTACAAACACCAACTTTCTCACCCATAAAAAAAACACTTCTCTGTACCAATAACACTGTAATTTTCCTATCTTACCCAATAAACTCCAGAAATTGCAATCGAGAATATAGCAAACTTTACTTGCTTCCCAGAAGTATTTTTTATCAGCTAGAAAGTTGGGATATGACTTGCTGCTAAACTTTCTGTCCATTATGTGCTGCTCTATGCCATTTACGGAATAATATGATTAAAAACGGGTGGACATTTAATTTGGATCCTACTATAGCCACAGTTGACTAAAGCATTTCATTAGAAGCACATGGCTGATATTGATTTCGTCAAATGAAGCGAGCACAATTTCAACCACACCTAAATGAGTGGCAGGCTACTCAATGTGGCCATCAATAACTCCGGTGACATTTTCCAATCAATTATTCAGATGTTTCCAACACATTTCCTCCTCGATTTGTGAATGTTTTGCTCTGATTTGGCCAAAATAGCTCTCCATGCATCAAAATAACATTCGGAATTGAATGATTATGGCTTGAAAGTCTCATGTGTACACTAAATGAGTAGATTTTGGAGTGATACATTTTCTAATTTTAAGTTCTTGTTTACCTATGCATATGGGCTATTTTGCCAGGGACTTGATATAAAATCAGTGGAGACTTTACCAATTAGACTGCTCTTAATTGTCTCAGAATAAATGCGCATCGCAAAACCTTATATTTTTTCAATCACTCTATCTTGGCCATAGCTGTTCAGTAACCTAGGCAGAGGCAAATGTAATGATGAGATTAGGTTAAGTAGTACTAACTAATATGTATACCGCAAATTTTATTACTTTTTAGCATCTCAGTGTTATTAAATAAGTCTGAAGCAAAATCGGCTAATATAATGAGAGTGTCAATTTTACCGGAATATTCGGATAATTACATTCATTTACTCCATGGGTGGAGTCTTTTACATGCCCTAGCACAGACAACCATCACAAAGCAATGGTGCATCTGTTATATCCAGTTATAAAATTTGCATTATGAACTTTTTGAAACTGGTGTAGTGCTTCATTATAAAACATCAATGTAGTTGTCATACAATTTCATAATATCTAATTAAGGGTCCTCATCCAAAGACCTTAAAGCTGGATTGTCACTCAATGGGACAGTGGCCAAAATCTATTGCATTCACTTAATTGTCTTCTTAATACTGCTCAGCTACCACCCAGAGCCTTGCTGGGTTCACCATCTCTCTATAAAATAAATAAACTTCACCTATTATTTAATTGTTCATGCCATCAAAAATCCAACATGTAAACAAACCAGTGATGATGTCACAAGACTCATATGAGCTGTGTATCACTTTAACTATTGTCTGTGACAGTCCAGTAACTCCTTATTAAACCAACAGTTCATTTGAATGGTACTGAACTGTAATTGCAGTTAATTTGAATGGTAAACTGTAATTGCAATTGCTGGAGCACACATGGGCCATGCTGCAGCCCTCCTGGGACTTGTCGTGCTTGATCAAGCTTGACATCACTGACCTAGTTCTTAGAGACGCCTTTCAGACTGATCCAGTGGCGTTCTGTATAGTCTGGAATTTATAGCGAAACAAAATGGACGGAAATGTCAGTATTAAGACAAAACCCAACTGTCTGACTGCTCAAATATCTCACTCCAATAATTCACTTAAAGTTTCCTGCCTTTGCAATGATAATTATTAGGAGTTTGGTTTATTTATGGAACTTTGTGCTGCTGTTTCTCGGTATGAAAAAATAAAATATATAAAAAAACAAGAGCGTGTTATTTTGAATCATATTGTGATGTTTTTTCTATATTTAATAAATCAGTTAATATATCTAACTTGAAAATACATTTTATATAAAAGAAAATTGAAGCTAAGCCAGCTTAGATGACCAGTGGCAGATGTAATGATGAAATGATAAGCTGCTTGGAGTCCCCACCATGTTACACATTAACCTCATGGGTGGGTCTTGTACTTGCCTCAGCATAGACACCGAGTACAACGCACTTCCAATATTACGTCTTGTGGCTGCTCATGAATTGGTGGGTGCCTCATGTTAAACATTAGATCACCCAGCTGCTTATTATGTAGACTACTAGTGATAATTTCATCACATGATTCAAACAATCACGTGATAAGCAACACACAACTGTACCTAATTCTTTTTGCCATCCCACAATGCACGAGATATTATGCACCAGCCAAGGCCATGTAATCCAATGGGAGGGAGTTACTATTATACATCAGATTTTGTGGCATTCACCAACCTTGCTGGTGGTGCAAGGCTTTCATTCTGTTCACCTTGATGGCATCAATCATTTATTCATCTCATTCTTCTCTCTAATTCATGTCATTTTGCTTTATTCACCATTTCTCTGATGCCCTGCTTATACCATAACTGATGCACATTAGTGCTTTATGGCAGTGAATTGTCATAGATAAAATGAAAGAAATATGCGTCCCAATGTAGCTATAAATTACTAAAGAAGATTCCAGTGCTGTATTGCATTGTTTATGCGTTGTTCCATAGAGTCACCTTGTAGCATTCTGCATTTATTTGTATATCATTTACTTCGCTTATGGTGACACTAAACTAATTGAGGAAATTCCCTATAATATGGCTCAAAATCAAAACATATGCTTCATACATGGCCAATTGTGCCTCGTGCGTTTTCCATGCGTTTGGATAAAGGCATGGAAAACGCATGGTTTTTGCCTCATTATAATTAGCTAAAAACCATGCGTTTTCCATGCGTTTATCCTTCTCATGGAAAACGCACGTGGCACATTTGGCCATGTAGTTAGCAATCCCAACAGTCTATTGCAGTGTCAGTGCCAGGTATTGAATACCCACACATGCATAACTGGAGTGTATATTGCGCAGAGCCCTGTGTTGGCCACTGGGGTTTGAGGTCTTCATCCGCAGTGTTACCACTCTTTCCAAGACCTCACTGTTAACGGGCAGTATCTGATCACGATAATCGAAGCTACATGGTAAATACTGTAGACTTTAAAAAATACGACTGATAGATGCCATAATTACCCATAGACCTAACTGGAGGTTCCTTGTGCGTGGCATCTATGCTGAGGCAAATGAAAGACCTACGGGGTAAATGTGGAACATGGTGTGGACTCCAAGCCTTATAAAATGTTGAACATGGTGTGGACCCCAAGCCTTATAATCTCACTGACTGCTTCTAGCAGCTGGTCATATTTCAGCTGGTTACGCTTCAGAAAATGGAATGAATTTGAATATAGAAACAACTTCTGAATCATGCTCGCTTCAAGTGGCTGCCCATCATTAAAAGGAAAACATCGCGTGGAGAACAATTAAGAAGCAGAACAACAAAAGTTTTACAATTACGTTTCACGTTGCAAGGGCAATCATGCTGTTTCCTTTGTTGGGTTCCGTGTTCCTGCATTTGTCATTGTCTTGTCATTGTCTTTTCAACGTGTTGTCTTAGTGCTGTCATTATCTGTTGGGAGGGTGGTATCATGTTTTGTCAACATGTTATCATGTTTTGTCAATGTGTTAACGTGTTGTCAAGAAGCGGGAGCACAAGGTCGGTGATGTAAACACAGGTAGCGAACAAACACAGGTGAAATACTGATTGCTCAATGTCGTGACTTGTGTGAAGAACTCTTGTCTGGCGTTGGCTCTAACTTCATTATCTGATTAGCGCAGTAAGTCGTAATGAAAGATTTATGTCTGCGTAGTCGAGGTTGGTTCTTAGATAAGAAATATGTTAGATTCGCTGGTCTAATGGTTAAGGCACTCCTAGGTGATCAACAGGTCCTGAGTATGATATAAACACATGTGTACATGGCCAAATGTGCCACGTGCGTTTTCCATGAGAAGGATAAACGCATGGAAAACGCATGTTTTTAGCTAATTATAATGAGGCAAAAACCATGCGTTTTCCATTCGTTTGGATAAACGCATGGAAAACGCACGGGGCACAATTGGCCCATGTAGTATATCCTATGATTTTACAACACACAGATCTCATATATACGTCCTTGGTTTAAGATGTTGAATTTGTCGTTCCTTTGACTTAGCCTATTTGCTGAAGGTAGTAACCAATGATAAATAATGATATTAGCATTTACTTAAGTTAAATGTGGATCATGGTAAAAAGTAAACGTGTTATCATATCATAATGATATATGCCTTTTGCAGCTAATTATACATGTATGTATACACTGACTAAGTTTGCAACAAATACATATATCTCTTGAATTAAATTGATTTTTTGAACTGTTTCCTGCAGAAAAACCAAAAATTGAGACCACTGATGGAATCGGAAATATGTTGAATTCCAAGAAACTTTAAAAGCAAGATCTGCAATAGTTATGTAAAGAAAAAAGTTATATTGCTGTTATAAAAATAATGAATAAATAATGGAAATGGAAGGCTGATCAATACGGGCTTCCTCTCTCTATATATACAAACATTTTGTCCATTTTTATCAACTTTTTCATATGTTCTTAACATCAAAGCAAAAATGAAATGTAAGGAAACTAGCAAACAGTGGGAGTGCGTGCAGAAAATGTAATGGCATTTCAAATGAGGAAGAGCTGCTTTAAAAGTGATTCTGTAATTCAATGGAAATTGTAAGTCTTCATGTTACCTACGCCACAGTACATGATATTGTTATGTCTGTCATATGTCATGTGTCATGTCATGTGTTATATAATGTATTATGTAATGTGTTATGTCAGGTGTTATGTCTTATGTCATGTACTATGTAATGTGTCATGTCACGTGTTATGTCATGTTTTATGTCATGTGTCATGTCATGTATTATGTCATGTGCCATGTCATGTGTTATGTCATGTGTCATGTCATGTGTGTTATGTCATGCGTTATATCATGTGTCCTGTCATGTATTATGTCATGTCATGTGTTATGTCAGTGTTATATCATGTGTCCTGTCATGTATTATGTCATGTCGCATGTCATATCGTGTGTTATATCATGTGTCCTGTCATGTTTCCTGTCATGTGTTATGTCATGCGTCCTTTCATGTGTTATGTCATGTGTCATTTCATGTGTCCTGTCACATGTCATGTGTTATGTACGCAATGTTGTTTGGGTGTCTAATGCAGTCAAATATTTCTAATGCATTAATAAGCTGTAGTAGTTGGTGTTGATTCAAAATTATACTTGTAAATAAGATTGGATAGGACAAGATAAAACCTGTGACATTCACAGCAAATGAAGTTATCTTCTTGGTAATTGCAATGTCTCCCACACATTTTGAATGGAAGGCCATTAAGAAAAAGTGAAATAAGGAGAATTTTCTTAAGATTAGAGAAGAGATGTCATTGGGATGACAGCTAGAGGCGAAGACATGACAGAATAGCATGATTATGCCTCGTTCTGAATCTGCCATCTAATTGGATGTCAAAGAGACTGAAAAAGAGGCTTAAGAAAGAGATAGGCTCAATTGAAATGTTCTCAAAGGAAATGATAGCAAAGTGTCGTCTCTTTTGCATAAAACTAGACATAGCGATTTAAAGTAATTTCAGCTGATGTTATTGTGCCTGATGTTTTTGTCTTTGAAATGCTCCATGTTGAGATTCTAAACTCTCTTTGAACAGTAATAGTTATCTGTTAACCAATCATAATGCTGCTATTCAAAGATAATTGATAGTTTCTACCATTGCTTTGTTTTATGCATTTCATAAAGTTATCTTAGTTTGTTTTACTTTCAAATGTAATGAATAAGCAAAATATATAACTTTATCGATATAACCTTGTTCAGAATATTGCAAGTGCAAATCATGTCATTACAGAACGTATTTGGCAACACAAATAAATGTATTTATTAACGAAAATAGTTTGCAGTTCAGCAAGATAAGAATTCTTACACCTTATTTTAAACAACACTGAAGGTACATGGCAAATTGTGCTACGTGCGTTTTCCATGAGAAGGATAAATGCATGGAAAACGCATGGTTTTTTCCTTATCATAATTAGCTAAAAACCACGCGTTTTCCATGCATTTATCCTTCTCATGGAAAATGCACATTTGGCCATGTATTTTATTTCTAATTTGTACCTTCCTTTTTTTTTAACTCGGAAAGTAGGTAGTACTGAAATGTAGGAAAACTTTTTCAAATCGATCTACAAGCTAATATTACTTTTTCACAGCTGCAGATAAATAATATTCGCTAAAAAACAAGTAATACCCTAATCTTCAGAAATAGATTAAAAAAATTGCTTGAGAAATAGCTATAGTTTTGTTTCAAAAATAGTCGCATTTTTGGCTTAAGAAACAGCCACATTTTTTCTTAAGAGATAGCCTTATTTTTGCTTAAGAAAAAGCTAAATTTTTGCTTCAGGAATACCTATTATTTGCTAAAGAAATAGCTACATTTTTGCTTGAGAGATAGCGATAATTTTGCTTAGGAAATAGCTATGGTTTTCTTTAACAAATAACTGCATTTTTGCTTAAGAACAAGCCTAAGTTTTGCTGAAGATATAACTAAATTTTTGCTTAGAAAATAGTCACATTTTTGCTTAATAAATAGCTAGATTTTTGTGCTTGAGAAATGGCTACATTTTTGTTTAAGAAATAGCTGCATTTTTTCTTGAGAAATAGCTACATTTTTGTTTAAGAAATAGCTATATTCTTGCCATAATACCTACCTCTATGCACATATCATCATTTGCTTGACTGGGTACACCGCTTGGCAGCAGAAATCGTGATTGAAGTTGACAGGGGGGGTCTAAGCTGCTTATGGAATGGCTTAGTAGATCTGCTCTGTCAGAAATGGGGCTGTACAGCAAGATTACTTGTCACTAGTAATCACTATCCTTGTTCAATACAAGTTCTGCCTCTTGATAAATTGACTTAAATTATTCGCTTTGAAAATTTAATTATACCCAATTATGCATGTAATTTTTCTTTAAGGTTATTAAGCGTATGTATTTATTATTCACTGTTGGGTAAGAGCAATAAGTAATATATAGTTTTTAACTTAAAGTCTTGGAAAATAATGAATGTCTATGACTGTAATAATGAATTGCATGATTGATTATGAAGGCAAATGTATGACTGTTATTTGTGCTATATAAAATGAATGAAATACATTATCAGGAATTTACACACTGCATGAAATATTGTAATACCAATAATTATTCAAGTTATAGTTTTATACTTACATTCTAATTATGTCCCAGTAATAATGTCTGTATAATCCAAGTATAATTAGTACTTGTAGGACCCAGTGTTTTGAATGATGGCATATATTGTATAGAGCCTTTAAAACTTTAATCCAGTGAGATTTGATTGCAGTACATGTTCATGGTTCAACTTAGTTTTGTATACATCCAGATAATTGTCCAGCCTCAGCACCATCCATCAGTATGCACCGATTATGACAGTAAGAAAACATTGAAGACAGTTTTGACTCTTAGTGGCATCTAGAGCCGTTTCCATGGCAACATATAGTGTGTGGATGATCCCTTTTGTTGCTGCAGCGACCTGAGTGTTGCAGCGAGCAACAGAAGACGTCGGTTGCTGATGTTTACACAACGTTTCTGCCACCAAGCCCTCGTTGTGTGGTCTTACAATGGTGTCTGTTATGTAAAATACCATCCAGTGACATCATGGACAATGTAGTAGAGGCAGAATGCAAACAATGTTCTGAAGAGTTCCACCCGGTTCACGTGCAACTCCCAGACTGCCCTCCTGTTCCATGTTTACAGCGCAAAATGTCGTCTGCTGAAAAATCAATAAATGGCGCCACCTTTTGTTACGCTCACTCTGAGTGGCTGAGCCACCGTGACAGCGGATGAAAGCTGCCACCTGATTGGTCTGGCTTGATTCATAAGGCCTGCTTGATACACTGGTCACGATTTCCATCAAAATATTCATAGAGAAAGAATTCCAAGCAAATATGAGAAGATTTCCTCCCTGATATGCCTGACACACACAATAATCTCAACTCCATTAATCGGATTTTCTGCAGCAGCTGCGCTGAATAAAGAACTCACAAAAGTCCCTTGCAGTCATGGTATTTCTTTTCTACTTAGTTAACATGACATATTTAAAACTCCTATTTCTGTAATAAGACAAAAAAAATTAATGGAATATAAGACAGGCAGAGAGAGTGAAGTATGGAGAGACAAAAATATAGACAGACACACAGACAACGTCCAGGACAGACATACACATAGCCATAGCAAATTGTATTGGGAAATATATGCAGAAATAGAACTGCTTTTATTACTTGCAGAGAAAACCTAAAACTAAAATCTTTTACAACAAAAGAGTAATGAATTACAAGAATACCCCATCTTAACAGGTAATGATCAAACTTTGAAAATCTTGCCCTGCAATGTAATTAAAAGATCCAATATTCAGGATAAATACACTTTTATTTACTTTCAATTCTTGAAGAATACAGCATTGACATTTTATTTCCCGATGGAGTTGATCAGATGCTTAGTCAGCATATATGGCCAGTTGTTCAAGGCAGACTTAACGATGAGATGACAAGGCTGCTTGGAGTCAACACCATGTTACTCGTTTACTGTGGGTGGTGTTCTTGTATTTTAACACAATAACAGTCTATTAAGCAAATAATAAATTTGGCCTTGGGGATGTGTATTCACCATAATTTGAGAATTTTGCAGTTCTCAATCTCTACCTACATGACCTTCTCTTCTGCACCTGTACCATGTCTGACAAGCTGCTACCTCTACGTCACCTAACTCTCAAGTCGCACCTGGGTTTTCATTGTCAATATATATAATCTTTGAGTCAGTATTATTGTAATATAGAAGTGTAGTAGTAGTAGTAGTAGTAGGAGTAGTAGTAGTAGTAGTAGTAGTAGTAGTAGCAACAGTAGTAGTAGTAGTAGTAGTAGTAGCAACAGTAGTAGTAGTAGTAGTAGCAACAGTAGTAGTAGTAGTAGTAGTAGTAGCAACAGTAGTAGTAGTAGTAGTAGCAACAGTAGTAGTAGTAGTAGTAGTAGTAGCAACAGTAGTAGTAGTAGTGGTAGTAGCAACAGTAGTAGTAGTAGTAGTAGTAGTAATAATAGTAGTAGTAATAGTAGTAGTAGTAGTAGTAGTAATAGTAGTAGTAGTAGTAGTAGCAACAGTAGTAGTAGTAGTAGTAGTAGTAGTAGTAGTAATAGTAGTAGTAGTAGTAGAAGTAGGAGTAGTAGTAGTAGTAGTAGTAGTAGTAGTAGTAGTAGTAGGAGTAGTAGTGGTAGTAATAGTAGTATCCTTGCAGTCAAGTTGCAGAGGAAGTGCCCACCTTCTCCTCAGACTGTGCCTGTGAGCTCTAGAAACAATATTTCAGCTCTTGATGCCAGGATCAGCGCCTAAGCCGCGTTGAAAAGGGCTCCAGCCTCTCTCTGCTGTGACTAATACAGTCAGGAGAAAGTAATGTCACAATGCTAATATGCAGAAATAACTTCGTCAGTAGGACTACCCTTGGTGCTTGCAAATTTTACTGAAATTAAAGGCGAGGTGGTCTTGGTAGAGGTGGTCTTAAAATGGGTGTCACCATAAAAAATGAAGATAAGATCAGAGTTTATTGGCCACGTAGTGACGACTGCAAATACATTGAGACAATGGTATATTGAACATCTAAATTTATATTATTTTTATTGCCATCATATTAGCATTGCAAGGTGGATTTAGCGGATGAAAATTCTCTCAAATTATTGCTCTTTAATCGAAGCGTTATTATGTAGAGTTTTGTCATTTTCTGACGCACGTACCAACACACATAATTGTGAAGGGTTACGTTTCAGAAAACGGAAAGTTCGTGATCATTTTGGTTCACACAGAGAAAGAAAACAAACAGAGAATCCAATGAGGTTTCCCTTTGACAAATTGTGACAATAAAAACAAAATGGCATTTCGCTAATCTGCAGCCAAACATGGTTGCAACAACAACACCAGCTTTAACCAGCACACGATAATCTGCAGCAGCCGAAAAGTTGTCGGTTGAGAAAGGAAGTGATTGATGGCAGCTCAGGGACTAATTGAGCCCCCAAGGCCTGCCATCAAATTCAGCATTGCCTTCATCACTTGATGCTGCTGCTGCTGCTGCTGCTGCTGCCGAATTAACTGCCCTGCATCCTGCGTCCTGTTTTCTCACTAAATCTGCCTTAATGAATGTTCCATCCCATTATATCGCTCAGCCTATTGGGCTGTATTTCACTAAGCGATTCACTGAAGCATTTAATGGTATATCCGATAAGCTCAGATTATAAGATTACTATCAGGGATATCAGAGTATAACTAAGATAATACTTAACTTAAGTGTTTAGTTTGATGCAGGAAAACTTAGTTCCTATCTTATGCTATTAATAAGGTTTATTTAAATGGACAATGCCAGGCCTAGAAAAATGTATTTATTTATTTTTTGTTAGAATTTTATTGAATAATATGACAAATAACCCAATTAGGGAAGAATATCACTCTACATTACATGAATATAAATGTGTGCCATTCATGAATTCATACAGCAGAGGATTTATGACATTTAAGCGACCTTTCATGCCATTTTTATACAAATACAATAACAAGATGACATTTGCTCACATTTTGTCTGTGGAAAGCCATTAAATAGTTGCATTAGAAGACCACCTCACCACTAAGACCACCCACTTTGTTCTATTATATATATATATATATATATATAAGTGTTTTCTTGCCATTGTGTATGACCTCTCCATTAAGACCACCTCACCATTTACACCAGTAAAAGTTCCCACCAGTGTGGTCTTACTTGCGAGGTCCCTCTATGATATGATGTTAGGGGATAATACAGTGGATCTCGAGAGCATCCGCATCATGCCCAGATGCCTTGTAATGCTGCTGATGCAGGGGCCACCTGCTAATGATGAGGATGGGGTACCCAGGGGTATCATCAGCCAGCATCCCTCTAAGGGTGGGGCCTCTGGATGGGGCCTCTGGAAGGGGTTAAGCCCCGTAATGAAGGTCATAGAAAGAGAGATGGATTGACAGATGACCTTCTCTATCTTTGTATCTATGTATCTATGAATCTATGTATCTCTATGTATCTCTATCTATCTATATCTATCTATATCTATCTATATCTATCTATATCTATCTATATCTATCTATATCTATCTTTCTTTCCTTCTTTCTTTCTTTCTTTCTTTCTATCTATCTATCTATATATCTATATATCTATCTATCTATCCATCTATCTAACTATCTATATATCTATATATCTATATATCTATATATCTATCTATCTATCCATCTATCTATCTATCTATATATCTATCTATCTATATATCTATCTATCTATATATCTATCTATCTATATATCTACTGTTATTTCTAATTGGTCTCAATGGTTTAACCTGTCTAAACTTGTTTACAGTTTTCGAAAAATCCAAATCTGAGTAGGCGTCTTAAAACTAATAGCAAATGTCATCCAAGGGCATAAAGCAACAACATATATGTTAACACCCACTCTGACTCACTTCAGCTGAAAGCAATTTAAAATAAGTTTTATATTGTGACAACATGTAGCTGAAAAAGATTTGCAATTCAGTTTTGAAATTGTCACAACAGCAAATATTTTATTGGTGTAACACAATGACTGAATGTGCTGCTTTTCATGATACATCCATGGACATAGCCACAACATACAACCTCTCTTGCTCCCCCCAACCCCCTGCCCCCTCCCTCTCACCCCCCTCCCTCTCAACCCCCCCCCCCCCCACCACCCCACCCATGAGGCAGCTGCATTAACTTCACCAGGAGTTATGTCCTGAGGCGGATGTGTATTTGCTTCGGGTAGTGATTTGGCTAATGGAATGGAGGCCATTTAGAAAAGTAGTGACTGCCGCCCAATGATTTATGAATGCAACTAGTGCGCCAGGCAGAAAGAATTTATGAATAATATTAGCAATAATATGGGTGGTTGAAGAAGTGATATTAGTGAGATATAAATAATGCTGTGATTTTATTCAGTTGTGTGACAGTTATTTTGGTATAGCATTATAGAATATGTATAATCTACTTAGAACATGCAAACATTATAGAATAAAGCCAATGCCTTGAGTGTCTGGAGAGAGAACTGTTTTTGGGCTTGAGTACTCATCAGTGATTTGAAAAAGACTCATACCTGAACAGCTGGACTAAAAAATGTAGATATTAATACATTCCTTTGCATTTACTTTACAAAGTTATTATTAGTAAATCACATTAGTCTTATCAAATTAGTTTTGGTTAATGAATCTGTTGTTGTCTGATGTGATGTAGAATAAATAGTGTAGTCCTGTGGAGCAAGGGTTGACTTAAATAACAGACACTACCACGTGCTTTTGCACAAATAATCAGGAAGTTCCTTAAATTTCTTTTTAAAGTTTTTTACGTTTTCCATGCGTTTATCCTTCTCATGGAAAACGCGCGTGGCACAGTTGGCCATGTAGCCAGATCAGCTAAAGCTGTTTTACACCCAGGCCCTTTACACCAGTCAAAAAAAAACAATAAAATAATAAAATCCATAGATATTGATAACTTAAAAACCTTTAACAATAAATACACAAACAATAAAATACACAACAATAAAATACACAACAATAAAATACACAATAACCAAGTTATAGCACCAACACTGTATCATTCACTCATGGGCTGCATGCTTAATATAATTTTTTAGCTGTATTTTCAAGCTATTTAACGTTTGGCATTCTTTTTAATTGGTATATGTACCTTTTGAAAATGGCTAACTTGAGCTACCAGTGTCTAGTAGAATCTACCTGAAGCCTTTACTATCCAGAGCTACCCACTTCTATCTTTTCAATGTTCTAGATACAAAGATACTTGATGTAAATAAACAAAACACAGACTACCTAGATAGCATTCCAAATCGTTTCAACGTCGGCGCGACGTCGGCAATGTTAACACAATGATGTAACGACAGTGGTCTATATGGGAACGATGCTGGGCCGATTTGGAATGCTATCTGGGTATGTGCCATGATGGTACATAAGAACTTTATGCTGTTCTGGGTGACATAGTTCTAGATTCCAGGCATCTTCTATATTGGGTAAGCCGCATTAGGTTAGTGCAGAGTATCAGTTGTGGTCTCATTAAGTGTATATTCCGTAACTGACACGCCTCTTTTATAAAGTTGTACTGTAGTAGCAGCATCTTTTATGATGTTGTACATGGCCAAATGTGCCACGTGCGTTTTCCATGAGAAGGATAAACGCATGGAAAACGCATGGTTTTCAGCTAATTATAATAAGGAAAAAACCATGCGTTTTCCCTGGTTTATCCAAACACATGGAAAACGCACGTAGCACAATTGGCCATGTACTGTAGTATCATGCTGAAACCACGAGGAAACCACACACTTAGCCAATAGTAAGACTTCACTTCAGCAGCACTCCAGTTAGAGCCCTCCTTCACCTCCGCCCCCCTTGACTAATGTCAGATTTTCGTCCAAACAGGTTTCTATCGACCAATTATCGACTGTGAAGAATCCCAGGCTCACCAGACAATGGCGAAAGGAACTTAATTCTACTCCAACAATTGCTCCGGGAACATCTGGAAAATCTTGAGTCTACTTCGCAATTAATCAATTGCCTTACTATTGGCCTTGCTTGTCCAGAGTAACTGAGGTTTCTTTTCTATAAGATTTCTCTTTAAATACACTCAATAGTAGTGTAACTTTAGATTGAAATAACAGACTGACGCATCTGTTTATTTATGTAGAAACTGTGCATGGTGTTACACAAATCAATAATTTCCCAATGTCTCCATATCGGCAAGAAATTACTACGAATGGTCAGAACGCAATACCCACAAATGGAAATTAACGATAATTGTCAACCAGGTCATGAATCGCGTTGAGGTATTAATGTCGTCAAGTGAATTAAGCTGTTATGGGTGAGGGATTATTCTGATTAGAATTAATCAGTTCCAGGCATGTAATGTTTATAAATGAGGCCCTGAATTCAACCTGGCAGTGAGTTGATTTGTTTAAAGCAGATTGCTGTGAATATTGTGGCAAATGTGAATTATTGTAGTTTTATCACAGCCATCAGAGAGTGGCCTAATTGTTTTATTGTAAAACCAGAAGATGTGACAGTATGGGTTCGATTCTCTATCCTGGCACCATTAAAGATCTCATCACAGCTTTTGCAGAAGATGTTATATTGGTATTACCCTAAACTTGTGTCTTAGTGGAGGCAATTGAAAGACTCCACCCATGGGGTAAAACATACATGGTGGGGACTCCTAGCGTCATCATGTCATTACCACATCTGCCTCTTAATAGCTGGTCACGCAATCAGTACCATACAATGCAAACTATAATGTATGGTAAAACCTCAAACACATTCTCAGAATTCTCAGTAGCAACTAGGTGGACTAATGGTTAAGGCATCCACCAATTCCACATTAGCCAGCTCTACTGAAGGTCCTGGGTTTGATCCCCCAACGGGGCACTCTTCATGAGCTACATGCCAACTGGATGTCGATCGCATGAGACATTAAATTGGAGGGTTCTTGTACTCGGTATCTATGCTGAGGCAAGTGGAAAACCCCACTCATGGGGTAAATGTGTACTGTGTGACTCCCTTATGATCTCATCATTACGTCTGCCTCTGGTAGCTGGTCACATAAGCTAACTAAGCTTCAGACCAATACTTTGACACCTAGATATAGACTTCTCCGCAGTGCATGATGAAGGAAGCATCCCAGGTATCCTTGCAGCATCTGCAGCCTCCATCATGATAGACAGATCACTTGCAATGCCTTAGGCAGATCACTTGCAGACCCTGGGCAGGGCAATAACTAGATTCGGTGAACAGTCCCAAATCGCTTTGATCTTATAGGGCGACAATTCACTCACTCAGCTTCTATTGAACCACTTGGCCGCTGACAAATGAGAGCCCCTCTCCATACTCTGTATTTCGGGTCTGTGAGATTTCAGTTTCCTTTACCATAGTCAAACTTGCCAAAAGGTGTTAATTCATTAATTTCATTAATTATTATCATTTTGATAGCGCAAAATTACATAGTTTCTATGCGCTGTACATTAATGCATTTGCACTGATAAAAATAAAAATGTAAAAGATAGATAAGATTAGAATAAATTAGCTTAGAAATATTTAGAGAATGATTAAATCAGCAATAATAATGACTAGTTTCTATAGTGTTGTCCGAACAACAGTATCTTCAGTGCTTTCTTGGAAGCTGAGATTGATGGGGCTTCTAGGATATTTTCTGGACCTATGGATGGTAAGTTGGATGCCAGAAGTGGTGGAGCGGAGAGTTCTTGGTAGCATATAGTGACTGAGTATTGTAGACAGATACATGGCCAAATGTGCTACGTGCGTTTTCCATGCATTTGGATAAATTATAATTAGGCAAAAACCATGCGTTTTCCATGCGTTTATCTTTCTCCTGAAAAACGCACGTGGCACATTTGGCCATGTACGAAGGCATGGCTGGAAAATATTGGCATTTGTACATTATCCACCATGCCATGTTTTTGTAAACAATTTTCTTGTGTACTGGAAGCCAGCGCAGTTGGTGCAGAGTGGGTGTGAAATGTCCTGTTCTAGGAATTCCAGTGATCAGCCTTGCTGCAGTTTTTGCGCTATCTGTATAAGTTTAATTGTCACTCGGCGAAATTCTAAGTTGTATAAAGGACAGAGAGACAATTAATGACATCTAGAGGCAATGAAACTTCTCCTGAACATCTCTTTTGTGATTGTCATGTTACATAGTAAACAAAGTTAAGACTAACCCACTTAATTCACTGGTAACACATTTTGATATACCTACTTTTAAGAACAACTCTACAATTAATGTCGAACGGATGGAATACTTCCAAAAATAAGTGAAAACTTAAGCTAAAATAGGTTTGACTATAACTCGCTGCGGTGTCTAGGAGATTCAATTTCCTGATTTTGCGGTTATGCCTAGAATCATTTTCTTGTCTTACCAAGCAAAAGAAGAAAGCATCAAAGACAGAAAGTGCTCCAGGCCCTGAGCATGATGCCTCGCAAAGCCTGACAGAACTGTCACTTCATAATCACTAGGAGAGGGAAGCTGTCAACTAGGAGCACAGGTCTTGTCTTAATGCTGATGGAACTAGCACTTAATGCTCCTAATGATGTAGTACGTGCAATTATCTTGTAGTAATGAGCAAGGATATTACCAAAACTTTCATGTACAGATAATATACGTAATTGATAGTGTTTAGTTTGGTTCATTACAGCATGTGTCTGATAGTCTGCATAATTGTGCAAAGGTTCCCACCCTTGGCTGTGATTGGCTGAAGCAAAGTGAATCCTAGCAGCAGTATTTATTTATTTTTTTGAGGTCGGACATTTTGCTGCGTTCGACTTTTTGTAATTCTAATTAAGATAAAGGATACCAGATGGACTTGCATTTTCACAATGCTGTTGGTTTTAGGCTTACCCAGTTTGTGTGACCAGTTCCCAGAGGCAGATATAATGATGAGATAATAAGTGTAATGATATAACGATGAGGTAATAAGGCCTGGTGTTCCAATAAAAGTAAGTAAGTAATTAAGTAAGTAATTAAGTAAGTGAGTGAGTAAGTAAGTAATTAAGTGAGTGAGTGAGTAATTAATTTATTAAGTAAGTGAGTGAGTAAGTAAGTAATTAAGTAAGTAAGTAAGTAAGTAATTAAGTGAGTAAGTAATTAATTAATTAAGTAAGTAAGTAAGTAAGTAAGTAAGTGAGTGAGTGAGTGAGTGAGTGAGTGAGTGAGTGAGTGAGTGAGTGAGTGAGTAAGTAAGTAAGTAAGTAAGTAAGTAAGTAAGTAAAAAAGTAAGGAAGTAAGTAAGTAAGTAAGTAAGTAAGTAAAAAAAGTAAGTAAGTAAGTAAGTAAGTAAGTAAGTAAGTAAGTAAAAAAGTAAGGAAGTAAGTAAGTAAGTAAGTAAGTAAAAAAAGTAAGTAAGTAAGTAAGTAAGTAAGTAAGTAAAAAAGTAAGGAAGTCAGTAAGTAAGTAAGTAAGTAAAATGTTATTCAAGCTCGGTAAAGTACAGTTAACAATCAACAAAAGCGCAGGCACTTGTCGCCAAAATGAGCATGAATAATAAAATATGAGTAAGATATGAAAGTATACAAATGAAAGATGAGATGGTTACAAGTTAAGAAGAGAACATAAAAAGCAACATCCACAACTACATCTAAAATCATGTGACTTAATGAAGCATTTAAAGCAATTAAAATCATCAACTTTAAAACCTACTGGTAAATTATTCCATAATTTAGCACCAACAAGTTGTAGCCATAAGTTATCGTTTTTTAAATTAATTTGGACAAGTTTTCTAGTATCTTGGTGTGCTTATATGCTTTGTTTCTTGCAAAAGAAAGTCGGTGACATAAGATTTTGTGGACAGACAATAATATTGGCGTTGCCTTTGTACATACAGTGAAGATTTGCCAGCTTTTAACAACAGATCAAAATAGGAAGAGGTGAAATCGCAATAAAAAAACTGTAAAGCACTTTTTAACATCTTCTCTGGCTTCTGGCATCAGTTTTTCTGCAACCATGACAAACAATGTTACAATAATTGAAATTGGTCATGACATAAGCATTTAATATTTTAGTCTTGCTGTGTACATTTAGAACATACATCAAACGGCTTATTGCATTAGTTTGTTTTGCACAGCGTTTTACAATTTCATTGACATGAGTTCCAAAGCTCAGTCTATTTACAAGGTTTATACCCAATACACATACATGGTGAGGGGCTGGTATATTATTACCACAAACTGTCGGACTAACACCATTATTGCATGGTTTACTGCTTAATATCAAAAATTGAAATTAATCTCGGTTTACTTTCATGTAATTGTTCTTGAAAATCTCTGATGGCTGTGATATAACTACAAATCCAAGTACAATATCTCTAACAGCGAAGGCTTACTCACCTATTTGTAACGAGTGGGTTTATCCGACAAACTGTCTCACGATGAGAGTCGTGAGTCAGATTACATTGCATTGAATCTTTCTTGCAAATCCAGCACTGAGAGTTTTTTCAATTATTATGCATTATGCTACATAAATGCCATGTTTTATATGTTGAACAATTGCAATAAACATGGATCTGCTTTCATATGAAACACAAGAATTGATGTTTTAATGTAAAATGGTTAGCTGTACATTTCAGTGAAATCCACTAAAATGCCGCATTCGCTCGTGATTTCTAGCTATCTTTAATATATTTATTAGATATTTTTAAGGTCATAACAAGTAAAAAGACCCCACACAATTAATTTCTTGTTAAATCAGAGCAACAGGTGACGCGGACAGTATAACTGATTTATCAGGAGGGACAAGTGCATGCCGTGCTTGCAAATGACAGCAATGCTTTGAAAGTCCATGCACCAAAATTTCATGTTTCATACAACTTTCTTCATTAGGCTGGGTTCTTAAATCATGCCTGGGAATTGAACCTTGGACCTTCCGGCGAGCTAGCCAGGATCTTATTAGGCAGATAAAGACAAGAGAGGAAAATATTTGCAACAGAAAATACACAGGAAACAAAGTCTAGAACATGACACCGCAAGACCAGAAAATCACCCATTATCACCCTGTGACACCCAGTGACACGTGCTCGGCATTAAGGGTGTCACAGAAATGGTCACCCCCCAATAACTCTTGTGAATGGACAAGCGCCGAGAGTCCTGGGAGCTCAAGGGATCACCATACACAAGTAGCGGTCAGTTTTGTTGCTGGACAATGGTCAGCAGGATTTACTGGACAATAGAACAAGGTTGAGCAAAGCCTGTGGTCAGATGAAACATGGGTGACAGAATGAGCGCTGACAAGCTATGCTATGTTATGCATGTAAAAGGTGCTGTGGCCTAGTGGTTAAGATGCTTACCCTTGAAACTGAAAGGTTGCAGGTTTAGCCCCCACCGTGCAAGGAGGAAATGAGCAGATCGTCAGTCACTCTTTGCTTCACTCCACCCAGGCGTAAATAGGTAATTCGCTATAGGTAGTAATATATGTCACTGCTGAGTACTTAGCCCCTGCAGGTAAATATAATTCTTTGTAATGGGCTGTATATTTCCAGGGCATTGAGAAAGGATCAAACTTGAATAGGCCTGCAAGGGTGTAATTGTACACTTGGCAGAGTACATGTTTTGCCAGGCGTCTCATTCTAGGCAAAAAAGGTGTCATCATATGAGATGTTAAAAGAAGATTAAATCTGAATAAATCATGGCATGACTGTAGGTGTATGCTAAAAGTGTAACAGCAATATAGAGCTCTGAAGACACTGTCTCAGCAGCTAAGATGTGTGGTGCTAGAGTAGATCGTGTCATCTTGCGATCACCGCGAGCCAATCTTCAAGCCCGTCTTGTCATCTCGGAGCATCTGCCTTGTCATGACGCGAGGAAGTTAGCACCTGTTACCTGAGGAAAGGAATGATGCAGGATGCAAGATGAAGGGAAGATGTTACCGGAGCAGGTGCAATGTTGATGGATGGCTTAGCTTCGGTGATGAAAGATACAGTGGAGAATCACTGCATCTCCTCTCTTTATAAGATCTATAAGAAGTAGGTGCAAATTAAAGATGTGAGGTTTAATACAACACAATGAAAATATATTATTCACCTTCAGAGTTTGTAATTAAAACTGTCCTTCGAATATCAATTGACTACATCATTATTGGCACTGGTGTGAGCGCTTGAGCCCTTGTTGTTAACCCTTTATTCAAGGCTGAATTCATCCCTGCAAGGAGTTGAGATTGGTGTTATTCATAATATATTAGTGCTCATTCAAATGACGAAACAACAAACTTTGGACTAAGCCTGTTTGTAAACAAAACACATTTTCCAAGCCCAATGGATGACATACCCGATGAAATATATTTGTGTCTGGAGATGCATTAACGGCAGAGGAAATATTTTAGCAGATACATTAACAGGCAACTGTGGTGTCAGAAAATGTCAAAAAGGCAGCCATTTAGTTCCTGCCTCGGTCTGAAAATGAGGCCATAGGGAATCCCCTCCTGCCCTGGAGGTGTTCCCCCACTCCTGTCCTGACACCTTCAGGTTAATTGCATACCTAACTTGGACCCTTGGGTAGCAGGAGTTTTCAAACTTGAAACTGTATCATTCTCAGCTACATTGTAGATGCTTGAAATGTAACAAGTGGTTTTCAGTAATTTAATGAACTGTGAAAACATACACCAACCTGTAAATTTCACTGGCAGTTCAACAATTCTTAATTCACTGTGGTAACAATTAATTCACTCTGATGGGCTTAGCACTGTGTGCTGTCACTTCAAAGCCCAGCATCCTCATTATGGAAATTTTTTGCTAGCTTACCTTGTTAAACAAAATAATTGGTAACACTATATAGCCAATATGCTGTTTATTGACTGTAGAAATATTCTCTTAAAAATACAAGAGAAATGGATTTATATTGTATTACTTTATAGGTAATTTTCTGTACTACCTGCTTGTCAGATTTGCACTTTCCAAGAATTGCGTAAACTCAGCACATGAACATCTAATTATTCTGTAATTTTATGGTTAGACCTTTAATACCATAAGCCAGCCAATAGACTACAAGAGAAATTGAGAAATTTAGTTCATTTGAGTAAACGAGCAAAGCATGTACATAATCAGGCCCCTGGCCATTTGATTCAGTAAATGAATTAACTGACTTACGTGACAAAAGAACAAAATCCATCACAACATAAGGCATCAAATATACATTAAAATGTAGTGGAAATACGGCTGCTTCGGGTCCCCTTGCTTTAACCAATCAGAATTAAGGGCGGAAACCTTTGCAATCAATAGGATTGCAGTATTCTGCCAGAAGCCACCTAGAGGAAATAGCAAGCAGCTTTAAGTAAAATCCACTATTTTGGTGGTTGGGAGTTTAGTGAGTAAATAATAAGTCCGCAAAGCTCTAAGTTCAGGGTTCCATTCTCGTACAATATTTTTGCAATCTGGGTTTCTATTAAGTGCCTTCAGCTAGGTATGACTAGGTTTACCTAGGTTTAGCTTGGTATGGCTTGGCATGTCTTGGCATGGCTTGGTATTTCTTGGTCTGGCTTGGTATTTCTTGGTATGTCTTGGTATGACTTGTATGACTTGGTATGTCTTGGTATGGCTTGGTATGACTTGGTATTGCTTGGTATGGCTAGGTATGTCTTGGCATGGCTTGGTATAGCTTGGTATGGCTTGGCATGGCTTGGTATGGCTTGGTATGTCTTGGAATGGCTTGGTATTTCTTGGTATGTCTTGGTAATTCTTGGTATGTCTTGGTATGGCTTGGTATGACTTGGTATGGCTTGGTATGGCTTGGTATGACTTGGTATGACTTGGTATGACTTGGTATGGCTTGTTACCTTGGTATGGCTTGATATGGCTTGGTATGGCTTCAAGTATGTCTGACTAGCTCTGGATAGCTGCAGACGACCATTATTTATAAGTAATACTGTATATGATGTGGACAACAATCCTAATAATCTCAGTAGTCTGTTTCCAGTAGTATAAGTGACTAAACCTTTGGAACCGTAGCACTGAGACTACAGCAACCGTATATCTTGACATTGCTCACAAGCTGATACTAATGCAATCAGCCAATGTTTGCTGTGTCCACTCACTGTATCATTGCTGTCATTTGCATTGACAGGCAGTAGATTGTGCTTGAGTGTTTCCTAATTGGTGAAGCAAATGCCTGCTTAGCCCGGGCTTCAGTGTATGCATAATATATATGGTGAAAGGGAGACCCCTTGAAGCCACTCTACATTCACAAATTCTTTACCCTCTGGGTAATGAATATACAAGAGGCAAATTTGCATTCCAGTATACAAGACATGCAGGTTTTGTTCCTCACTAAGTCTGAAAGTACTTTTGGTATTTGGAAAACTGTATGTTAGTCTTAAATGTGCTGCCTTTGGTGTTTGCAAATGCCCTTTCTTTTCCAAGTTCAAGTTTTTTTTTATTGCAGCAACGAAAAGCAATTCAACAGCAGTCTGACGTCAATTTGGCATATGAGGCCAGATAATTTAAATAAAAGAAATAAATATAGTTATAATCGTCAGTAAAAATAAAGTTATATGTCTAACATGCCTAGTCGTATGCATTCATATGTAAATAATTCAGGTTTCATTGCAACAAATAAGGATATACATTTCTAAGAATTTGTATATTATGACATTATTACAGTATTAGTGCTACAATATGAAAATATTGATATCATTAGATAGAAAATATATATGAGGAATTTTTTTTATGCACATACATGGTGAAATGTGCCACGGCCGTAAACCATGCATTTGGATAAACACATTGATTATGCACATGGCACATTTGGCCATGTAGTAGGAACCATTATTATATAGTTACCGAGTCATGCATTTCAAAATGTTGTCTTCACTTTTATCCCCCTTTTTAACACCAACTACAATTCTTTAACATTGCCAATGTCTCTTATTTGTTTTACATTTCTTTGTCTAATGTGCATCATTTTTGTCTGACTGATTTCTCACGATCAACATAAACTCGTTTCCTACACTAACCAAAAGTTTTTATGTTTTACTATCATCATCTTTCTTTACCAACCCTCTTGTATCATCTTCACTTCTATCTTTTCCTTTCTAATCCTAATAAAAGGTCGTGTTAATGAGTAAAAGCTGAATGTTTTATACTTCATTACAAATTTGCACGTTGTGTCCAAGGCAAGCAGATGATGGATGATTGTGGGACACCAAGATGACACATTAGTCTCCTGCGAGCATCCTTTCAAAGAAAGTGCTTTATGAGACGGCAACGAGTGTCATCAAGTTACAGAGGTTCCTTTGAGAGTCATAATTGCTGCTCCTAAAATACTTCAGAGCACACGAGGTGAAGATGGAGCACGGTAATATGAATGAAGGAGTTGATCTTCTGATCTTCAGTGACATCCCGGCAGAATACTGCCAACAAAGGCAAAATGAGAACTTGTAATACAATATTATGGAAATAAAGTTTTTTACATATGGAAAGCTTAACAGGCATTGCGGTGCCACAAGAACACGCATACATACTAGTTGAAACTCTGATATTCGTCAATGGTGTTAAACCGGTATTTCTCATATGTAAAGAAACTGAGGACAATTCCCGCAAAAATATGTGGTTTTCCTTCGCTTATAAAATCCTGTAAAGAAAACAATGATGTGGTGTTATGACTAATACACTGATATGTTGGAACAAAGATATATAGAGGATCGACATCTTTTGTACAGTTTAAACAATATATCTCAAACAGTCAAACCTGCTTTAAAGGCAACCTGTAGAGAATAGTCATCTGCTGCAAAGTGCCACTTCAGACTCCACTCAAACTTTTACCCTTCCTTTAAATAACAACCTCTCTTGCTCTTAATTTGCCAAATTGATAACATACCTTCAGATGACCACTTGCAGCATATGTATAGTAATAGTAATGTTAATCTAGGCCACTCAATGCGAGTCCTAGAACTGCGTGACGTCCTCGCATAAAATGGAAAGTGCAGCAAATTCTTGCCACCATCGAGGGTTGATTGATGAGGTAAGAGAGAGGAGGAGTCCACCCATGTTACACATTTACCCCCATGGGTGGGATCTTTTACTTGCCTCAGCATAGACACAAAGTACAAGTGACTGCCAATTTAACGTTTCATCCAAATGAGACATGATGTACTCTAGAGTTTGTTTCCAAATCACTGAGTTCTGTTGTGACATAAGTTTGATGGTAGATCACTTCAACCTACTGGCAAATCTACTGATAAACTTTTTAGACACATACAGTTATTATCTCAAATAGGGCTGTACAGTGTACACCTTTATCTTTAATACGATGCGATACATATCACGATACAGTAAAACCAATACGATACGTATCATGATACGTATTGTTAAACTATATCAATAGGAAAATAAACAAAGCCTACATATTGACAATTCTCAATGAAATATAATGAACGATATCTTTATGGAATAATTCCAGAATGTTGGTTAATGTTGTTGCAATGAAAGTGAGCTGATATTTTTCTTCAAAATCACTTGAACATCTGGGTAGCAGGGGTTTTATCAGTTAAAAATCTTCGCGGTGCATATCGTTTAATTGTATCGTTATTATTACATAACGGTTATCAATATCCGTATCGTTATCCTTGTACCGGTACAAATGGTATATCGAGAACCGTGGACTGCCCTGATCTCAAAACAACAGTGCTGCTTCTGTTCCATATTACATCCTCGGCTTTGCAAACAGATGTACAAAAAAAAAAAAAAACATAGGAGAATATCGTGTAATCAACATTCCTGTCACTGCAGACCAATCCACATTTCTGCCTGATGACTCTTGAATGACAAGTCACAATTCGCCAAAAAAACACACTCTATAAATTACACGGTCTACCGCCCCTGTCAGATTGGGAGGACGTGCTTTGGGAAATGTAGCCAACGTTTGCAGTGAGGTTTTGGAAAGTCAGAGAACATTTCAGATGTTTTTAACCATGAAAAAGTAATGACAACAAACCCATCTATTAGGCCTAGCTATAAAACAAAATGATAGCTCACAATTCTATTTTAGTGAATAGTTTTTTGAGAGACATTGCGATAAAAAAAAAAGTGTTGCAATATTGATAATCTTAAACTAGTATATCAAGCAAAAACAATCATAGCAACATCTGTTGGCTGGAGATTTGAAAATCTAAACTAAACTCTCTATCCCTTGGAATCCAGATCAGACAAGACACCTGCTGCCCCCTGGTGTTAATACGATGAACAAATGTGGTGATCTTATTAAACAGGTGGTCTTGAGGGGATCCCACTATAAAAGCATTAAAATCAGTGAGTGACTAATGTAATCTCAAATTGAGATACATGAGTAGAGTAATAAAGCTTCTAGGTTCTTTTTTTTCATCGGTGTTTGACATATTATCCGTAAAATCCATAATAACAACTAGAAAAAATTACTCACATTACACCATGAGCTGTAGCATTGTCTGTTTGCTCATACTCCGCCTGGGCACCATTTTGGAAGCAACAACTCTCGCAGATTTAAAGAAGAATCATCGAGTACATTGTTCAACAAAACCAAATACAAATCTTCCAGCAAATAGAGCTACTTTATGATAGAAATCTGAATTCACTCAGCGTAACAATTAATCCGGGGGTCTATTATTGCCCCATAGACAAGAGAGCTCAACTACATCATGTAAATCCATAGCTTGGTCCCCGAGGTGCAAATAATCTGCAGGCGTGAGATACTGAAGCCTCAGAGCGACAACGTGTTAGTATTAAGATGCAATGTTGAGATAACTCAGGGTTGTTCTTCATGACGAATGGTTATATATGATTTTATCCCATAACAGAGCATGTTTTTCCCCTGATATTGGTGTTTTTCCCTGGGCGAATTGTTTTGCGAGGGATGATATCAAAGGCTTGAAGGGATGATATGGCTTTTCAAGGGACGATACGAGATTCAGCTAATGAGGGACAAGAACTGCAGGAACGATACGGTTTTTAAAATTTTTGACCAATGAGCAACCAATAAACAGGGATGACATCGATTTCCACCAATCAGGAGCAATTTCAGGGCCACGCCTCCAAACCTTAATTGGCCAATGAAATCCTTTTGCTATCAGTTTGTTTTGTTCAAAACAAATTTGGGATTTTTAGTGTGTCTTGAACGTCATCAGTTCAAATGGCATTTTCTACATAAATTAATATACCAAAGTTTCCAGACCCATAAAATTGATGCAAATGATTTTTCTTTCATTATTCTTTAAATGCAGAACATTTCTGAGAGTACCTATTAATTGCCTTTCAGTATGTTATTTTTGCCCGCATTTCTGATCAGTAAAAATTCATCAAAATATTCCCAAAAATGCATCCCAAGAGTATCCAAAAGGTTTTAAAATAAAAAAAACTGGCTTTTCATAAACTAGAATTGTGACGTCATCAATGACGTCATAAGCTTGCTGTGCTAAAAATAGACTCCGTTGCAGTTTTCAGTTGACTTTAGAGTTTTGTCAGTTGCTCAAGACAGCCATAACTTCAGTGCTGCCTATCAGAAATCTATAAAATTTCATGGGGTAATTCCTGTTGTAGTGTGCATTCATCATTAAAAGTATCAAGCATAAAAAATTTAAGAAGCTACAGTAGTTGGTTGAAGTGGAGGAGCTATGCATAAGCTCCTGTTATGATGGGTGAACCTTATCAAGTAATTTTCAATTTATAGCTATAAAAAGAAGTCATGTGATAAATAGGTTATTACAATGGCAGGAGGCTGTATCTCCCAGGTCATCACCCTTGACCTGTATCATCCCTCGACCCAATGGGTCTCGGGGTGATACAGGGTCTCGGGTGATGATACCAGGGAGATACAGCCTCTTGCCATGTGATAACCTATAAATATATCATACATAGTAACCTGCATTTAAATTATACACATCAAAGCAGTTGAATAAACAGTATTTAGTGATCCAAGAATGTGACAATATCTTCTTCAAAGAGACCTAAACTTAATTCGACAAAATCCTTCATGATGACATCAAATATTCTGTTACGTCATCCATGCAACAATGGTGTAGTTATGCTTCCCGTGGTAGTGCTCCCTGTACATCCTAAATATTTACAGACTGTTGGGAATTTCATTAATTTCTGTCAATGTCATTTTGTCAATATTCAATGATCACTAAAATTAACGATTCCTTCCTAGACTATTCGAAATTATGCATTGTTAATCTTGACATAGAGTGGATTTTTCTTGAGTGTTTTCTAATTGGTGTTGCAAGTTTCTTCTCGGCCTTCTCTGTATTGTATGCATAATATACATGGGGAGTGGGAGGCTTCTAACAGCCTCTGATCATTGCAAATTGAAGTCCTATGGGTAATGATTATACAGCAGCCAGGTACAGCTTTGCATTTTTGGCACAGAAGGCACAGTTCAGTAAATAGAACTCCATGCATTGTTCGAATGGTATGGCAAATCGTAGTTCTGTCTTGTTCCTTTGTCCACGTTATTATTATTGTTGATTGTAAATTATATGTCTTTGCAAATCGTTTTATGTCTTCTTCATCGGTCACTATATCTTGATTTTATTGATACAAGTCACAAATTACATTTACAGGCTGTAATAAAATTCTTCTTCTATTCTATTCTATTCGCATGTACAGAATTTTATTATTAGCCATAGACAAGCAATATTGGTTATTTTGTGGTTAGTGATCTTATCTAATATCATCTTATCTTATCTCATCTCATCTCATCACATCTTATCCTATCTCATCTTATCCTATCTCATCTCATCTTATCTTATCTTATCTTATCTTATCTTATCTTATCTTATCTTATCTTATCTTATCTCATCTATATCATCTCATCTTATCCTATCTCATCTTATCTTATCTTATCTTATCTTATCTTATCTTATCTTATCTTATCTCATCTCATCTCATCTCATCTCATCTCATCTCATCTCATCTCATCTCATCTCAGTTGTGTTCTACTATCCATATATATCATTGTCGTAGTTTGTTACTTCCTTTCTCTATTTTCATCATTTCCATTCACTTATTTTTTCTCTAATCTCCTCACTTCCATCCCTGTCCTTGTGCCTTGCTGCGTTTCATCCCCGCCCACTGATCTGCTTTTCTCTCCCTAATCTCCTTCTTTTTTTGTGTCATTCGGTGCAATAATGCATTGTCACATTCCTTGCTTCTACGCATTTTCTTCGCATTCAAAGGAAGATCATGAAGGATGTTGGCTAGAAGCCGAGATGACACATTAGTCTCCTGCGAGCATCCTTTCAAAGAAAGTGCTTTATGAGACAGCAACGAGTGTCATCAAGTTACAGAGGTTCCTTTGAGAGTCATAATTGCTGCTCCTAAAATACTTCAGAGCACACGAGGTGAAAATGGAGCAGGGTAATATGGCTGACAAGAGTTATTATCGACCTCTTGTAACACAGCAGTAAAGCATAGAAGAGGCTTTGCGCGTGGTATCAGGCTGTAAGATCATAGCAAATTTGTGTTACTTGTATTGAGAATATTTCCTTTGGAAAGCCATAAGCATCTTATATAGGTGTCCGTTTCATTGTGGTAAAGGTACATTTTTGGTACAATGAGCAAGTGAATTAGGTGTTTGCCTTGGCATCAAAAGGTCCTGGATTGGATTCCCCTACCTGGTATATAGGACATGAGCAAATCCTCTGTAACCACAGCTTCACTCCACAAATGTGCAGATGGATAATTGGCCACAGGTAGTGATGGCAATTGTAGAGTGCTTAGCCTGATGTGCTGACCATGGCAGACTAAGCCTGCTTGGTAATGTACTCCCCAGGAGTTGAGAAAGACTCAAACTTACAAGATATGTAATTGTACTGAGTCGTGTTAGCTCATCTATATGAGGACAATAAACTCAAAAGCCAATGTATTCATATTTACATTTATCAAGTAGAAACAACCAGTAATATTGATGTTATAAGCATCAGGATGGCAAAGTGTTTAGCACGGTTGATTGCTTGATTAATACATGGGACATGTACCGATGATCATCTCATCCCTCATTCAACTGCAGATGATTAATAACAGGAGAAAAACAGAAATACAGAATGCTTTACATCAAGATTGTTGTCACTGCAGAGCATTCAACATTTCTGCTTGATGACTCTTGAATGACAAACCACAATTCACCAAGGAAACACTCTCTATAAATTACACGGTTTACCGCCCTCGTCAGATTGGGAGAACGTGCTAGGAAAGACATTTGTCATGAAAACTGAAGGGAAGAAAAGTAAGTAGTGTCCAAGAAATAGGTCGATGTCACATCAAGGTGAGGAAATCCAGGGATGACTGATTCTTATTTCTATATCAGTTAAGATTCTGACATGAGTTCAAAAATTGAAAAACAAGAAATAGGCCAGTTGATCCGTTAAAAGTTGTCATACATTCACAGATAGAAAGCAGCATTAGTAGGGGTAATGTTGCCTTTTTGGTAACACAATAGCATTGTTCACCTAATGTCATTGATTTGTTCCCCGCAATGAGCTAATACTGACACAGTGGTCAACAGACAGAAAGGCCATAAATGTGCATTACTATTTACAATCATAAGTAAACCATAATCGTATTATATTTGCTATAAACAATATGCAGTAATAACGCAGTAAGGCTTGCTAACAACATGACCCATGTTTCATCTGACCACAGACCTTGTTTTATTGTCCAGTAAATCCTGCTGACCATTGTCCTGTGACACAACTGACCGCTGGTTGCGTATGGTGATCCCTTGAGCTGGATGGCCACATCATTCTTGTCTCTGCAGCTAAAGTTATTGTGGGGTGACCATTTCTCTGAATCCAAGCACATGTCTTTGAGTGATAATAGGTGAATTGTGTCTTTTATTATCTCTGTTATGAATGTGTGCTTTTTCATTTTCTGACAATATATATAATATTTATTTCGTACCCATGTGTTGATACAGTTCGTGAGAGTGGTTGATTAACAAAACAAAACAAATTATTTAAAAATAAAATACATATTTGTGGAACAATTATACATTTTAGTAGGTGCAAAGAAACTGTAGAATGTTTCTAGCATTTTCATTGTCAGTGTCCATAGCAAGAAAACAATAATGTTAGATATTTATAAAAAGTGCACAATCTCGTAGTTCTTTTCATGGGTAAACGTTTGGAACACTATACATAAAAACTACTTATATATTGCTAAAAAACGCTATTGGGTGGACCACGGGTTGCCATATGTCATTTTCAGAGATGCAAAAAAACATCCTGATGACATAGAAACATTCACACTATCTGTCTTTCTGAGGTTACATATGGAAAGGCACATATTACATGGAAATATGGCTCAAGACCCATGTACTACAATATGCAAGGTCTCCATCAGAAACTAGATTATTCCTTGACATTTGCTGTGGGTGGTAACCTCATTCTCTCACATAACCTAGTGGGTTTATTGTCCCCAAATTGAGTTGCATTATATATGTTGACATGACTTGCATACAAAAGACATCATATGCTGAATTCACACTGATGCAGCATGCTGGAACAGTGCTTCTGTTCTACACAAGCCTAAATATATTGGTGAGTTAAGCCTTATGTTGTTGCATCTGTAATGCAAACCTGTACTAGAAGGACTTCCACTTTTTTAGTACATTGAAATAGAGTTTTTTATATATATCTATGTTATGGACATAGATAGATAGATAGATAGTTAGATAGATAGATAGATAGATAGATAGATAGATAGATAGATAGATAGTTAGTTAGTTAGTTAGATAGATAGATAGATAGAAGATAGATAGGTAGATAGATAGATAGATAGATAGTTAGTTAGTTAGTTAGTTAGATAGATAGATAGATAGAAGATAGATAGGTAGATAGATAGAAGATAGATAGATAGATATATAGATAGTTAGATAAATAGATGTCACACTTACCATGTCTTTCTAAATGATCATATTAAATTCTTCTTTTTTTTTGTACCAGTTGTTTGTTATAATTCAATAAAGGCTAGTGTTTTTTATTTCATTTTTTTCTTCAGAGAGACACGTTGTGATTGTATCTTTGAGTACTTTGCCTGTATAACAAAAATCATTTCCGAATGTTGGTCAAACCTATTGATCCCTTCTACAGGACCAGTTGCTTTTGACCATTTGGATCAAAAGTGTTTGAACGCCACTGTAGCTAAACCTAGTCTTTAGTGACAAGCTTCAGTGAATATAGGATTATCCATTGCCATGAGTTCCAGTCTGAGTCATTAAGGGAGTTTAAACCTTAACAAAATATAGGTCCATGTAGCATTAATGACTCATCAAGTGCAATTTTCACTGCATATACCAAAACTCCTTTATAATGAACTTTTAGACAGTCCAAAATACTGAAATAGTTTTTGTTATAAGTGGCGTTCAGCTGCACTGCAGTGTTCAGGCCATGTGTGCAATTAACCTCGAAGTGTCAAGCCAGACGCACTTGAGGGGAAGACAGATTTCCCAATGGACTCATTTGAGGCCTTGCCTGGAGCAATATGGCCGCCTGGGTGACATTTGTGACACTTCTCGACTTCCTGTTTGAAATGGCAGCAGAATGTGGAAAAGGTCTTTCCAAAAAGGCATCTCATTGGCGAAGAAATAAAGCGAAGTGTAGTGTAGTAGTTAAAGGTATTGATTAAACACTGGCTACAATAAAATGTTGCCATTAAGAACACTCGTAATGGTCCAATTAGCTACGTTGTGATGTAAAAAATACATGTACTGACAAAATTACAAGACCAAATTTTATGGTTTGTAATTGTAATCTATCATTTGTGGGCTTTTCTGAATAAAATCAAAGGTCAATACCATCACAAATAAGATTATAAATCTTTCCTAGAATAAAGGAGGAAAGATATATTTCCTCTGTGCATCTTATTATCTTTTGATAATGCAGCCTTCCTTCTGCCTCACTGACATCACTTCATCCTGTATCCTGTATCCCGCATCCTGCATCATTAGTTGCTACAGATGCTAACTTCATCGCGTCATGACAAGACAGATGCGCCAAGATGACAAGACAGATGTGCCAAGATGACAAGACAGATGTGCCAAGATGACAAGACAGATGTGCCAAGATGACAAGACAGATGCACAAAGATGACAAGACAGATCCGCCGAGATGACAAGACAGATGTGCCAAGATGACAAGACAGATGCACCGAGATGACAAGACAGATGTGCCAAGATGACAAGACAAATGCACCCAGATGACAAGACAGATGTGCCAAGATGACAAGACAGACGCGCCAATATGACAAGATGAATGTGCCCAGATGACAAGACAGATGCGCCGAGATGACAATACAGATGTGCCAAGATGACAAGACAGATGCGCCAAGATGACAAGACAGATGCGCCAAGATGACAAGACAGATGCACCCAGATGACAAGACAGATGTGCCAAGATGACAAGACAGATGCACCAAGATGACAAGACAGACCAAGATGACAAGACAGATGTGTCAAGATGACAAGACAGATGCGCCAAGATGACAAGACAGATGCACCAAGATGACAAGACAGATGCGCCGAGATGACAAGACAGATGTGCCAAGATGACAAGACAGATGCGCCAAGATGACAAGACAGATGCTCCCAGATGACAAGACAGATGTGCCAAGATGACAAGACAGATGCGCCAAGATGACAAGACCGATGCGCCAAGATGACAAGACAGACCAAGATGACAAGACAGATGCACCCAGATGACAAGACAGATGCACCGAGATGACAAGACAGATCCGCCAAGATGACAAGACAGATGTGCCAAGGTGACAAGACAGATGCGCCAAGATGACAAGACAGATGTGCCGAGATGACAAGACAGACCAAGATGACAAGACAGATGCGCCAAGATGACAAGACAGATGCGCCGAGATGACAAGACAGATGTACCAAGATGACAAGACAGATGCACCAAGATGACAAGACAGATGTGCCGAGATGACAAGACAGATGTGCCAAGATGACAAGACAGATGTGCCACGATGACAAGACAGATGTGCCAAGATGACAAGACAGATGCACCGAGATGACAAGACAGATGCACCAAGATGACAATACAGATGCGTCAAGATGACAAGACAGATGCACCGAGATGACAAAACAGATGTGCCAAGATGACAAGACAGACCAAGATGACAAGACAGATGCGCCAAGATGACAAGACAGATGCGCCAAGATGACAATACAGATGCGCCAAAATGACAAGACAGATGCACCGAGATGACAAGACAGATGGGCCAAGATGACAAGATAGATGTGCCAAGATGACAAGACAGATGCACCCAGATGACAAGACAGATGTGCCAAGATGACAAGACAGATGCACCCAGATGACAAGACAGATGTGCCAAGATGACAATACAGATACACCCAGATGACAAGACAGATGCACCCAGATGACAAGACAGATGCACCCAGATGACAAGACAGATGTGCCAAGATGACAATACAGATGCACTCAGATGACAAGACAGATGCACCCAGATGACAAGACAGATGTGCCAAGATGACAAGACAGATGCACCCAGATGACAGGACAGATGTGCCAAGATGACAAGACAGATGTGCCCAGATGACAAGACAGATGTACTGAGATGACAAGACAGATGTGTCAAGATGACAAGACAGATGCGCCTAGATGACAAGACAGACCAAGATGACAAGACAGATGCACTTAGATGACAAGACAGATGCGCCAAGATGACAAGACAGATGCACCGAGATGACAAGACAGATGCACCAAGATGACAAGACAGATGCGCGGAGATGACAAGACAGACCAAGATGACAAGACGGATGCGCCAAGATGACAATACAGATGCGCCAAGATGACAAGACAGATGCACCGAGATGACAAGACAGATGTGCCAAGATGACAAGACAGATGCACCCAGATGACAAGACAGATGTGCCCAGATGACAAGACAGATGCGCCGAGATGACAATACAGATGCACCGAGATGACAAGACAGATGCGCCAAGATGACAAGACGGATGGGCCAAGATGACAAGACAGATGCGCTAAGATGACAAGACAGATGCACCAAGTTGACAAGACAGATGTGCCAAGATGACAAGACAGATGCGCCAAGATGACAAGACATGTGCTAAGATGACAAGACAGATGTGCCAAGATGACAAGACAGATGCTAAGATGACAAGACAGATGTGCCAAGATGACAAGACAGATGTGCCAAGATGACAAGACAGATGTGCTAAGATGACAAGACAGATGTGCCAAGATGACAAGACAGATGCACCAAGATGACAAGACGGTCTTTGAGATTACCAGACATGACTAGCGATATGAGTCCCATGATATGGTGTCATTACAGTATGCTGTAGTAAGTGAACCCATCCAAAAATAATTAACTTGAATGTGAAAGTTTGACTAGAGTTTTAACAAAATATCTTGATTTCAGAACGCCAGATGTAGATTACTTTTATGGTACAATTCACCTTTTCTGCTGTTAGGAACAATTAGTGATAATAATAGCCGTTTTCCAGTGAGTTTTATTTAATTATTAAATATATTTTATTAGGGTTAAATTGCTCAGTGCAAACTGTTTTTCAGCAATGCCCTTTACATATGTACAAATTAAAAGATTTTACAAAATGCATTGACAATAAAAACCGCAGTTATACATTTAAATTTATAACAGTGTAAAAACATTCATAAGGATAAAATATTAGATGTGCACATTCCTTTTCAAATGTTTCTTAAATCCATTTGTAATTTATTTGATGTTACCTGAATAATAAAGACTTTTCTTTGCTGTTTCACTAACGGTTCATAGCAGCTGTATATATATGGGCTGGGTGACATTTGATCATGTATAGATTTTTTTTATAATGTTGGCTGTCACATGTTCACTATAATAAACATTTCTTGACTTGACTGTATAGTATGCATGTGTAAGTTTTAAACTGAAATTTTTGATAGATATTGTCAGTATTTATGCTAATGTGGGCCTTCATTTGTGCTGATTACTAAATGTTTCCACATAGGTATAATTAGTTTTTTATATCTGCCTCTATTAAACAATTATACAATGGTTACATGTGAGACATGAGATATGTACACCCTCAAATGTCAATGTACAACAAGGCCGATTTGTACATAACATTTGAGGGTGTACATATCTCATGTCTCACAATGTAACCATTGTGTAATTATTTTGTATCTCTGAACATCATCCAAGGCTCAGAAATAAACAATTCTACGGTACAGTTTCTCTATTTACAAATTACGATTAACGGGAAAAATAGTGCTCCGCCTACAATTCATCTAATTGATTAGATGATGAACTGAATTTTCAGAAAATGTTAGAATTTCAAAAATTGGACGAAAATTGATGAAGTTATTAAAGGAAATGTACAAGTTAGTCAGACCGCTAATATTGCCTGCACTCACTGAATGCATGATTTCTGGCGTGACGCTGGAGACGCTGCTTCAGGCAACGCCCATTTTCTGGCTGACTGCCAATCCCAGCGCAGAATGGCTGTCTAACTGTTGTACATGAGAATTTGTACAATGGCGTACATAATGCTTAATTTCACTGGGTGAGTGATACAAAGCAGTTGGTCATAGTAGTTGGAGAGGCTTCAGACTAGCAGTGCAGTGTAACAATTTGTAATGTGCATTATAACAAGCACTTGAGATTGTTGTATTATTGCGGACACTTGGATAGGATAAAAGACATGTTCACATTCATTGTGTTGACAATGTTTCATATGACCACAGGCTTTACTCCACCTTGTTCTATTGTCCAGTAAATCCTGCTGACCATTGTCCAGCAACAAAACTGACCGCTACTTGTGTATGGTGATCCCTTGAGCTCCGAGGACTCTCGGCGCTTGTCCATTCACAAGAGTTATTGTGGGGTGACCATTTCTGTGACACCCTTAATGCCGAGCACGTGTCACTGGGTGTCACTTGGTGTCACTGGGTGATAATGGGTGATTTTCTGGTTCTATAGTTCTATAGTGTCACGTTGTGGAATTTGTTTTTCTGTTGCAAAATGACCATCTAGTGTTTCTTGAATGGCTGGTTTTCTGATGCTAGAAAATGGAATCTGTCTTCCTTTGTTGTCTGTTTTTTCAAGAAATAGAATTGGCGTCCACTGAAAAAGTAAAGATTTACAATTCTCTGTTGTCTCCATACTTAATGGGACTGTCCTGTGTCAAGTTTTAGGAAATCTGGTATTCTGGTTAAGGCAAAATGTAGTTATTAGAGCAATTTACTGTAAGTTTTACCAATCCTTGAGATGTCAAGTGTACAAAAAGAAAACAAAAAAGGTCAAAAGATGATTACTCAAGAGTGGTTCTATCAAAATACATTCTCACAAAGCATCTTGTTGCACAGTCCCTTTTTATTGTTTTCTTATTTTATATTTCACTTGATGGAATAGATATATAAAATATCCTTAGCAAACAATCAGAAGCTACAAACGGGAGCTGGAAACTGCGTAAAAATACAATGAAGTCTACATTACAAGTAATATCAAAATATACACAAGGAATATTTACTTACATGTACAAAGCATGACTTTTTACATTTTCTTTAACGATATCTTAAGAAGATGAATTCCTTACATCATTTGAGAGGCTATTCCATAAAAATGGACCTCTAAATACAATAGATTTCTTAAAGAGACTAATTCTTTGTCTTGGTAACCTGATATCACCCCAATGCCTTGTGTAATACTCATGAATATCAGTATAAAACGTGTACATTTTTTGAAAACTGGATATAGCAGATTATTTACATATTTAAGCATGAAAATACAACAATGTATTTTGTTTATATCATCTACGCTGTGTCATGCCTTGTTTGAACCATGTGTGTTATTACCAAAACAATAGATAAATTAAAAACTGATTTGTCATTCATGCTCTGCTTGGCTTATCAATGAAGTAGCCTTAATTGTGCAGCAATGCTTAAATCAAAATAATTTCGTTACATTTAGTCCCAACCTAGAGATGGTCTGTGTGGCGAGTTCTGGCGTTTTATCAGTGTATCTGTTAAATGAATAATTATTTTGCGATGTTCATTAGTGTAAACTAATTGCTAACACTACATTGCTTCCAGGTATTCTACTGCTAGTTTCAGCAGCATCGAGACAAGACAGATGTTCCAAGATGACAGGTTATGCCTCCTAGTGAGTGGGAAGTGACAGTTCTGAGATATCGCCGCCAGGGACTATTTTCCACCAAAACTTTGCTTTGAGACCACATCACGATCATGGCCATAGATGATGCTACAACATTCTACTGATTGTCTACATTTGTCATATAATAACATTTTCCCATGAAGAGAAATTTGACATTAAAACCACTTATGCCTAGATCACATAAGAGTAAGTAGTTCGTATTCACAAAACACAGTTTATATTTCTGGCCCCTTGAAACCTTCTGTTATCATCAGCAAATTGTTTCTGTTGGAATGACAGGGATTCTGTAAAGTACCTTTTCACATGCTTTTTTCAGTTATAATAGTTTTCCCATGTTTGGAAACTGAGGAACAACTTTTAAATGGAATATTAATATACTAAGAACAGGGTGGGGGCCTAGGTCAGTGGTAGCGCGCTGGGCTTCCAACCATTGGGTCGCAGGTTCAATTCCTGGTGGAGCCTTAATTAGATGGCTGTTTCATCCTTCATCCCATTACCATGGGCCCTGCCTGTCCTAATTAGCCCATCAAGGGCAGAAATACAGGACGTAAAGCCCTAATCCACCACCAGCACATCCATGCTATGGCTGGGCTTGAACCCACAATCATGCACCTATCCACTAGGCCACGGCTCTACACATATTATTATTCCATCTCTGGTGAATACTCTATGCTGAAGCCTTTAACAATGCACCATTTCAGCATTAGAGCCATAGACCAGGCTCTAGTCCTCACTACAGCAAACATCCATGGGCTAAACCTCCAACAGCTGTTTGTTAAATTGGCCTTAAGGGAGATAATCAGCCCCTTCCCCCTGCGAGACTTGAATTGCTTATTGTGCTGAGGCAGTAGCTCTTTGCCTTTTGTGTGGCTGAGCTTCACTTCCATGGGATACTTCAGTGTGAAATAGTGGAATTATTATAACAGTAACTGAGTGGAAGTTGGTTTAAATTAATTCATACAATTTTACTTGGAAAGTTAAGCATCACTGTTAATTGTTATGGTAGCCATTACAAATGTTTGTTTGTCATTAAATACTCACAAGAATGGGATATATCCACTGTTAACACAATGGTAGCCAGAGATACCTTCCTGACCACATGCCGCTGTCGGCTCTTGTTCATATTGTGACATTTATAGTGAGGCGCCATTTGCAGCTGTTTGCTGGCGATGTCGCTAGCACTCACAAATGCAAGATTATAAACAAGAGCTAAGCGATGGAATAATACATCAGATTTTTGGAGCTAACACAATGGTACCAGTGCATATAATTCTTTTTTAGATAGAATTTCTCATCATTTACATTGTATAAATATGATGCATATCTTTCCATTGTATTCAGCCTTAGATCATTGTCAGTCTAAGGCATCCAGCGCTCGAAGCTTTCGTTTGACATATGTGCACCAAATTAAATTTTACCCTATATCAGCCGATGTTATCATTTTATCCTGTACGATGCTTCACTTTCGAATTAGCAAACAGGAAGGGGTCAATGTTAGGGCAATTGACGAATAGAGAAGTAGATTTCCAGATGCTCCTGCAAACAATTGCTCGAGTAGAATTAAGTTCCTTTCGCCATTGTCTGGTGAGCCTGGGATTCTTCACAGTCGATAATTGGTCGATAGAAACCTGTCCAGACGAAATCTGGCATTAGTCAAGCGGGGAGGAGGTGAAGGAGGGCTCTAACTGGAGTGCTGCTGAAGTGTAGTGTTACTATTGGTCTAGTTTAGTCTTTTAAGGAATTAGACAGTTGCTTTAGAAGCCTTAGGCCTTGACATACTTTATGAGCTAAGTAACGACAGGAAGTCACAGTCATGTCAAGTTCACAGTTTGTGCTTATTAAGTCATATATGAGATGGGTGAAAATAAGTTGCATGTTGTGTAATCCTGTATGTCATCAATTAATTGACAGATGCACCGAGATGACAAGACAGATGCGCCGAGATGACAAGACAGACCATGGTGACAAGACAGATGCGCCAAGATGACAATACAGATGCGCCAAGATGACAAGACAGATGCGCCAAGATGACAAGACAGATGCGTTAAGATGACAAGACAGATGCACCAAGATGACAAGACAGATGTGCCAAGATGACAAGACAGATGCACCAAGATGACAAGACAGATGTGCTTAGATGACGAGATAGATGTGCCAAGATGACAAGACAGATGCACCAAGATGACAAGACAGATGTGCCAAGATGACAAGACAGATGCGCCAAGATGACAAGACAGATGTGCTAAGATGACAAGACAGATGTGCCAAGATGACAAGACAGATGCACCAAGATGACAAGACGGTCTTTGAGATTACCAGACATGACTAGCGATATGAGTCCCATGCTATGGTGTCATTACAGTATGCTGTAGTAAGTGAACCCATCCAAAAATAATTAACTTGAATGTGAAAGTTTGACTAGAGTTTTAACAAAATATCTTGATTTCAGAACGCCAGATGTAGACTACTTTTATGGTACAATTCACCTTTTCTGCTGTTAGGAACAATTAGTGATAATAATAGCCGTTTTCCAGTGAGTTTTATTTAATTATTAAATATATTTTATTAGGGTTAAATTGCTCAGTGCAAACTGTTTTTCAGCAATGCCCTTTACATATGCACAAATTAAAAGATTTTACAAAAATGCATTGACAATAAAAACCGCAGTTATACATTTAAATTTATAACAGTGTAAAAACATTCATAAGGATAAAATATTAGATGTGCACATTCCTTTTCAAATGTTTCTTAAATCCATTTGTAATTTATTTGATGTTACCTGAATAATAAAGACTTTTCTTTGCTGTTTCACTAACGGTTCATAGCAGCTGTATATATATGGGCTGGGTGACATTTGATCATGTATAGATTTTTTTTATAATGTTGGCTGTCACATGTTCACTATAATAAACATTTCTTGACTTGACTGTATAGTATGCATGTGTAAGTTTTAAACTGAAATTTTTGATAGATATTGTCAGTATTTATGCTAATGTGGGCCTTCATTTGAGCTGATTACTAAATGTTTCCACATAGGTATAATTAGTTTTTTATATCTGCCTCTATTAAACAATTATACAATGGTTACATGTGAGACATGAGATATGTACACCCGAAAATGTCAATGTACAACAAGGCCGATTTGTACATAACATTTGAGGGTGTACATATCTCATGTCTCACAATGTAAACATTGTGTAATTATTTTGTACCTCTGAACACCATCCCAGTCTCAGAAATAAACAATTCTATTATACAGTTTCTCTATTTAAAAATTACGATTTACGGGAAAAATAGTGCTCCGCCTACAATTCATCTAATTGATTAATGTCAGTCATGTGTGGCGATAGATGATGACCTGAATTTTCAGAAAATGTTAGAATTTCAAAAATTGGACGAAAATTGACGAAGTTATTAAAGGAAATGTACAAGTTAGTCAGACCGCTAATATTGCCTGCACTCACTGAATGCATGATTTCTGGCGTGACGCTGGAGACGCTGCTTCAGGCCACGCCCATTTTCTGGCTGACTGCCAATCCCAGCGCAGAATGGCTGTCTAACTGTTGTACATGAGAATTTGTACAATGGCGTACATAATGCTTAATTTCACTGGGTGAGTGATACAAAGCAGTTGGTCATAGTAGTTGGAGAGGCTTCAGACTAGCAGTGCAGTGTAACAATTTGTAATGTGCATTATAACATGCACTTGAGATTGTTGTATTATTGCGGACACTTGGATAGGATAAAAGACATGTTCACATTCATTGTGTTGACCATGTTTCATCTGACCACAGGCTTTACTCCACCTTGTTCTATTGTCCAGTAAATCCTGCTGACCATTGTCCAGCAACAAAACTGACCGCTACTTGTGTATGGTGATCCCTTGAGCTCCGAGGACTCTCGGCGCTTGTCCATTCACAAGAGTTATTGTGGGGTGACCATTTCTGTGACACCCTTAATGCCAAGCGCGTGTCACTGGGTGTCACTGGGTGTCACAGGGTGATAATGGGTGATTTTCTGGTTCTATAGTTCTATAGTGTCACGTTGTGGAATTTGTTTTTCTGTTGCAAAATGACCATCTAGTGTTTCTTGAATGGCTGGTTTACTGATGCTAGAAAATGGAATCTGTCTTCCTTTGTTGTCTGTTTTTTCAAGAAATAGAATTGGCGTCCACTGAAAAAGTAAAGATTTACAATTCTCTGTTGTCTCCATACTTAATGGGACTGTCCTGTGTCAAGTTTTAGGAAATCTGGTATTCTGGTTAAGGCAAAATGTAGTTATTAGAGCAATTTACTGTAAGTTTTACCAATCCTTGAGATGTCAAGTGTACAAAAAGAAAACAAAAAGGTCAAAAGATGATTACTCAAGAGTAGATTCTATCAAAATACATTCTCACAAAGCATCTTGTTGCACAGTCCCTTTTTATTGTTTTCTTATTTTATATTTCACTTGACGGAATAGATATATAAAATATCCTTAGCAAACAATCAGAAGCTACAAACGGGAGCTGGAAACTGCGTAAAAATACAATGAAGTCTACATTACAAGTAATATCAAAACATACAAGGAATATTTTCTTACATGTACGAAGCATGACTTTTTACATTTTCTTTAACGATATCTTAAGAAGATGAATTCCTTACATCCATTGAGAGGCTGTTCCATAAAAATGGACCTCTAAATACAATAGATTTCTTAAAGAGACTAATTCTTTGTCTTGGTAACCTGATATCACCCCAATGCCTTGTGCTATACTCATGAATATCAGTATTAAATGTGTAAATTTTTTTAAAACTGGAGATAGCAGATTATTTACATATTTAAGCATGAAAATACGACAATGTATTTTGTTTATATCATCTACGCTGTGTTATGCCTTTATTGAACAATGTGTGTTATTACCAAAACAATAGATAAATTAAAAACTGATTTGTCATTCATGCTCTGCTTGGCTTATCAATGAAGTAGCCTTAATTGTGCAGCAATGCTTAATTCAAAATAATTTCGTTACATTTAGTCCTAACCTAGAGATGGTCTGTGTGGCGAGTTCTGGCGTTTTATCAGTGTATCTGTTAAATGAATAATTATTTTGCGATGTTCATTAGTGTAAACTAATTGCTAACACTACATTGCCAGGTCTGCTACTGCTAGTTTCAGCAGCATCGAGACAAGACAGATGTTCCAAGATGACAGGTTATGCCTCCTAGTGAGTAGGAAGTGACAGTTCTGAGATATCGCTGCCAGGGACTATTTTCCACCAAAACTTTGCTTTGAGACCACATCACGATCATGGCCATAGATGATGCTACAACATTCTACTGATTGTCTACATTTGTCATATAATAACATTTTCCCATGAAGAGAAACTTGACATTAAAACCACTTATGCCTAGATCACATAAGAGTAAGTAGTTCGTATTCACAAAACACAGTTTATATTTCTGGCCCCTTGAAACCTTCTGTTATCATCAGCAAATTGTTTCTGTTGGAATGACAGGGATTCTGTAAAGTACCTTTTCACATGCTTTTTTTCAGTTATAATAGTTTTCCCATGTTTGGAAACTGAGGAACAACTTTTAAATGGAATATTAATATACTAAGAACGGGGTGGGGGCCTAGGTCAGTGGTAGCGCGCTGGGCTTCCAACCATTGGGTCCTGGGTTCAATCGTGGTCGAGACTAAGTTGGATGGCTGATTCATCCTTCATCTCAATGCCATGGTCCCTGCCTGTCCTAATTATTAGCCCATCAGGTTTAGAAATACAGGACGTAAAGCCCTAATCCACCACCAGCACATCCATGCTATGGCTGGGCTTGAACCCACAATCATGCACCTATCCACTTGGCCACGGCTCTACACATATTATTATTCCATCTCTGGTGAATACTCTATGCTGAAGCCTTTAACAATGCACCATTTCAGCATTAGAACCATAGACCAGGCTCTAGTCCTCACTACAGCAAACATCCATGGGCTAAACCTCCAACAGCTGTTTGTTAAATTGGCCTTAAGGGAGATAATCAGCCCCTTCCCCCTGCGAGACTTGAATTGCTTATTGTGCTGAGGCAGTAGCTCTTTGCCTTTTGTGTGGCTGAGCTTCACTTCCATGGGATACTTCAGTGTGAAATAGTGGAATTATTATAACAGTAGCTGAGTGGAAGTTGGTTTAAATTAATTCATACAATTTTACATTGAAAGTTAAGCATCACTGTTAATTGTTATGGTAGCCATTACAAATGTTTGTTTGTCATTAAATACTCACAAGAATGGGATATATCCACTGTTAACACAATGGTAGCCAGAGATACCTTCCTGACCACATGCCGCTGTCGGCTCTTGTTCATATTGTGACATTTATAGTGAGGCGCCATTTGCGGCTGTTTGCTGGCGATGTCGCTAGCACTCACAAATGCAAGATTATAAACAAGAGCTAAGCGATGGAATAATGAATAATACATCAGATTTTTTGAGCTAACAAAATGGTACCAGTGCATATAATTCTTTTTTAGATAGAATTTCTCATCATTTACATTGTATAAATATGATGCATATCTTTCCATTGTATTCAGCCTTAGATCATTGTCAGTCTCAGGCATCCAGCGCTCGAAGCTTCCGTTTTACATATGTGCACCAAATTAAATTTTACCCTATATCAGCCGATGTTATCATTTTATCCTGTACGATGCCTCACTTTCGAATTAGCAAACAGGAAGGGGTCAATGTTAGGGCAATTGACGAATAGAGAAGTAGATTTCCAGATGCTCCTGCAACAATTCCTCGAGTAGAATTAAGTTCCTTTCGCCATTGTCTGGTGAGCCTGGGATTCTTCACAGTCGATAATTGGTCGATAGAAACCTGTTCGGACGAAATCTGGCATTAGTCAAGAGAGGAGGAGGTGAAGGAGGGCTCTAACTGGAGTGCTGCTGAAGTGTAGTGTTACTATTGGTCTAGTTTAGTCTTTTAAGGAATTAGACAGTTGCTTTAGAAGCCTTAGGCCTTGACATACTTTATGACCTAAGTAACGACAGGAAGTCACAGTCATGTCAAGTTCACAGTTTGTGCTTATTAAGTCATATATGAGATGGGTGAAAATAAGTTGCATGTTGTGTAATCCTGTATGTCATCAATTAATTCAATTTCTCAGGTATATAAGAGAGCGACCCAACTTCTTAGTAATATTCAATCAATGAATCTAGCAATTGCTAATCAATATTCACATTGCAACTAATTTTTGGCAGTATGTTATTGCAACTACTTACCAAACCATGGATGACCAACAATATGTCAAGCTGTGACACTGCAGATCAGAAAGTAAACACTTATCATTCATATTACCCTGCTCCATCTTCACCCCATGTGCTCTGAAGTATTTTAGGAGCAGCAATTATGACTCTCAAAGGAACCTCTGTAACTTGATGACACTCGTTGCCATCTCATAAAGCACTTTCTTTGAAAGGATGCTCGCAGGAGACTAATGTGTCATCTTGGTGTCCAGCAATCATCCATCATCTTGCTTCAGAGTCTGTGTGCAAATTCGCAACAAGATAGTAAACATCAGTTTGCTAGTGAATGCCAGGATGTGAGGGGAACTCGTAGCCTAAAAAAAACAAGATCCAGCCTCGACTTTATCATAATTATGAGTTGCCCTCATGCCCTTGTATTCACTAACAAGGTCAACTAATATCTCTGCGGATTTAATCGAATCTTGATTGGTCACATATTAATAAAGAACTGGGTCATAAAACCCATCTGTTTAAGAGAGTGGTTTCACCAAAACCATAACATGGCATGATCTGCTTTATCAGAAATATTGGGCAAAGATATAGGTTCTTTGGGAGCAGTACTAATGTCATGATAGCATTTTGGAACCATATTATCGAAGTCTGATAAATATTTTTGGAACCATGTAATCGAAATCTGAGTAATGTGAGAGCATATGAAAATCTTATTTTATAGACATTGCCATTTTGAGACTCTTGTTTCATCTGTCCGCAGGCTTTACCACCTTGTTCTATTGTCCAGTAAATCCTGCTGACCATTGTCCTGCAACAAAACTGACCGCTACTTGTGTATGGTGATCCCATGAGCAACGAGGATCCCATCATTCTTCCTGGACATGTGTCTCTCTGTGATAAAGGATTATGCAAGTTATGGCAGTTTATGTTTTTGAGGATCAAAAAATCTGCATAAAGCCACTTCTTTTTTCGTTGTTGTAAAATAAGTTATGATAATTGGTTTATGATTTTCTGGATTGTTTTATAAAAATATATAATACATGGAAACTATGCTTATAGAAAATCATAAATTTCAAAACAAATCTTTTAACTGAAGACCTTCTGAACTGGGTTAGTTTAGTTCTATTTAAGAGTAGCTTTGAATGTGATATCATCAAATACTAGAAAAAAGCTTCAGTCCCTTGTGGTCCCTACGATCTCATATTCTTTGCATTCACTTTTAGAAATATAACCTGATGACAGAATACGCCAATAGCGTCATGTTACAGTTAGTTTTATAAACACGGTCGACTCTATATAGAGCTGTAGCAACCTATTCCTGGTTGTTGCTATAACTGGCTAAAGCCAGCCACTTCTGTATACTCCTAGCTTAAAGTTGGCTTACTGAAAAAATATAAACCTTGGCAAATGTAAGCAATTTAACTTATAGTAGCCAGCTATAGCCAGTTCCATTTAGTGGCAGGTAGCATCGTGTAGCAGAAGTTGTTTAGCTTTGTCTAGCCTCAATTTGACAGGCTGTTTTTAATGAAATTAAATGTATATTGCTTTTCAATATTTTCAGAATTTTCATGTAATGCATACATATAAATGAATGAAAAAAAACAAAACAATCACAAACTCGATCTGAGATGTCTCATTATTGCTCTAAAATAAACCTAATGTTGCTCTCAACCACCGGCTACTCATGCCTGGCAGATTATTTGCACCTCGGGGACCAAGCTATGGATTTACATGATGTAGTTGAGCTCTCTTGTCTATGGGGCAATAATAGACCCCCGGATTAATTGTTACACTGAGTGAATTCAGATTGCTGCCATAAAGTAGCTGTGTTTGCCTATCTTGTCACTGGCGGAAGTCAATAGGCTTTTGTTCCGATGATGTGTGTAGAGAATGATGCGGTTTTATCGTAGGGTAATGTTCCTGCCACATTGCATGTTGTTGTTAATTATTGATGGCAAAATGACAGAGCATGGGGTTCACATTACTACCCGGTGGTGTTATGAATTTCTTCCCAATAGAACGGAGTCCCAATTCACAATTATGCCCACATTACAGCTCAAACTAACTTCACAGTTAAGATCACAAAATTGTGTTCTCAACTCAATTCTTTCCATGTCCTTTTAAGCCCTGGGCCTCCTCATAGCAAGGGTGCTACATGGCCAAATGTGCCACATGCCTTTTTCCATGCATTTGGATAAATGCATGAAAACGCATGGTTTTTACCTCATTATGATTAGGCAAAAACCATGCGTTTTCCATGCGTTTATCCTATTCATGGAAAACGCACGTGGCGCATTTGGCCATGTAGCACTGTGGGTGAAGACCTCAAACCCCAGTGGCTAACACAGCGTTCTGTGGAATGCGGACTCCAGTTATGTGTGTCCAGTGTCTAGCTATCCCGTACCTGATACAATAAGTACATGCATGAATGGAATGAACTTGCTGGTTATCATGTCGCTAAACTTGATATCACTCATTCATTCCTACCATTACAATCAATATAACTTTGGCTGGTGGTATTCTTGTTTACAGAGAATTACTTTCCCCATTAATGATTAGCAACAACATAGTGGCAGAAACATTAAGTACTTACAATACAACTGGATTATTCTCTACACATTTCATCAGAATGGAAGCCCTTCTATAGATTAGATGATATACTTCAAATTATTGGTTTATATTTTGAAGGAAGTTATTGTTTTTTAGCCAGCTCTTTCGAAGATCCTCCGGCCAGAACCTCTTCATGAGCTGCATGTTGATCGCATCAGACATTCAATTTGAGGTGCCTCGTTCTAGCCCAGTGTCTATGCTGAGGCAGTAGAACACCCCACCCATGCACAGTAGGGCATATAAAGAGTTTTACATCATTCATCTCTGGCATGAGAGTGATTTTTAAGTGAATAACGCCCAAGGGATGGTCAAGGAGCCAAGCATCCCACAATGGTTGTTAAGAGTTCTGTAACTGACATCAGATTGGTCACTAATGGGAGATCAAGTCAAATGGAATACTATATACCAATAGAGGGAGCTCTCAGTAACTGCGCCAAAACAATTGTTAATGACGTAATCAAACAATGGGGTCATTGAGTGCAGTTAATGATGTCATATTAAGATGACGTCATTAAACAATGATTTGGGCGTAGTTACTGATAGCTCCCTCTATTGGTAAATAGTAGCCCATTATTCATGACGGTCCCATCAATACAATATGCACTACAATATGTTACAATACAATACAATACCAACACAATACCAATACCAATACCAATACCAATACAATACAATACAATAGCTTGTTGTATTTCCATTGTATTTTACTTATGACACTATTTTGAGTTTGTCAGATAGAGGCAGACATAAATGATGAGATGATAAGGCCTGGAGTTTATGAATGGGAAATTTTGCCTGCCTTGGCATAGGCACTTTGTAATGTGTGCCAGTAAGGAGATCATTATCAGGCATTCCTTCAATCTCAGTAAGTGATTGGTATATTGTACAAAACAGGAGGCTAGCTGACATAAATCTTTTCTCAAGCAGTTTTCAATTAAATCAATTAATTTGACAAGGAGTACTGTATTTTCTGAAGGCAAAACTGAACCATTTTTTCAGTTTATTCATTTTACAAACACGTCTTTGTCCAAAACAAAAACACAGCTCTTTTTCCCCAGCTGGATTCCATTCTTTTCCAGCATTTTGAGAGAAAATCGTATTCCTTAAAATCCTCTCTCCGCAGATGAGTTTAACATGAGCAGTTTAATTATAGATCTGCCAAGTGCCATGTAAATCAAATCCTCGTGTCTTATTTTGCTTGAAATTCAATTTTAGTTTCCTGAAGAAGATGATTTTAATCCTTATTTTAATGAGCTTCATGCATCATTTTGCCCAAAAAAAATCTGATGAACAGAGATATTTTATGGCAAAGAAAAAACTCCTGTAATATAACTTATTCTATCATTTGTGGGATCTTTTACTTGCCTCTGCACAGACGCAGAATACAAGGCACCTCTGAATTATCATTATGACCATCTTACCTCTGGAGATGTTAAATTGGAGGTGCCTTGCACTAGGTGTCTATGTTGAGGCAAGTAAAAGACCCCACCCATGAGGTAAATGTGTGGCATGGTGTGCTCTCCAAGCCTTATCATCTCATCATAACATCTGCCTGCAGCTGGTCATATAAGCTGCCTAAGCTTCAATACAAAACAATACAATACAATACAATGCATGTATTTTTTAATTACTTTAATTAGCTTTCTATACTCCAAGCAGTCTTATCAGCTCATCATAACATCTGCCTGCAGCTGGTCATACATATAAGCTGCCATTTTTTAGCCCATCCAGGCACCCATATATTATAGATCTGTCATAACTAGTAAATGGTCAACCATGTACCACCTATTACGCAACAAAATAGACCACCTGACACAATTTGACAGTCATGTGACACAGTCATGTGACACAGTCTGATGACACATGTCAGTAGATTAATTGAGGACAATCATTTAGACACCAGATGGCACTGTATGTAACAATGCGATGCGCGCGCACTTCAGACCTCAGAAACATTCTCTCTTCTCAAAATGAAGGGCATGACTTTTTCCTGGTGTGGACTCCTGGTCTTTGAGATATTAATCTTTCTTAACAAGTAAAGGACAATAATAGTTCAGGAGATATTACTTTGGTAAGTGAAATATCAGCTATATTTGAAGTTTATGATTTTAATATTGTTTAATTTATATGAATATATCTTATATGAATATATATAAGGTTTGATATAATAAAGTTATACTCATAAGTCAATGACTGTCTTTAATATATTTCATAATTGTTTATATTTAAATTTTGCTTATCTTTGCTTTAATTTGATTTATATAATATTATTCTTCAATAATCTTCAGTTACATCCATAATCATTGATTATATTTTGTATTATATATCACAGTAAAAATTAATTAGGATGGATCTAAATAAGTCTAGATACGGGTAGAATATAATATATCATTTAAGGTGCATGCAGTATGAGGTTCTTGTATATTCAGTGACATATATATTATATACATATGTTATTTATGTCACATATGTTTCAGACGTCTGCCATTTTGTCTGGAATGTGATCAACTATAAGCACCAGGTGTTCTTTTGGGCACACGACTATCGTCGCCATGGTAACCTTCCAATCTGTCGTCTGCTCACTGTTCGTCACGTGGTACACTCTCCATATTGCGTCATCAGGTAAAGCTAAAAAGAAGAAGAAAAAATAAAGATAATTGCTGATATAGAATACATATTCAAAAGGTTATTTAATAAATGTGTTTCCACTTAAAATTAAAATGTCTAAAAAATATATAGCATTTCCCTACCAATGCAAATACCTATCATTTAGAAATTGACATGCAAATTGAACAAATAATTTTCAGTTAAATTAATATTCCATTATTGTTTTAATATAGAACTTATCGTCAACTTTTCAAGTTTTGATTGTTTAACTTATAATAGTTTGAAACAAATCTGGTCTACTCTCCTTTTAAAATCCCTCTCTAAATAATACTTTCCTTTTTTATTTATTTCCAGAGACGAGGAGTTTTAAAAGAGTTTGTTATTTAACCGGATGGGCCTTAAAAAGGAAGGACAGGGACGCAAGAATTCAAGTAGAGGACATTGACCCCTTCCTCTGCACTCACATCATCTATGCCTTTGCTAAGGTCAACACTGTCGAAGCTAAAATAGAGGTAATTTTTATTTTATCTAAAGGTTTAAAAGCTATAGCAAGGTTAACAATATCTTTATAATATCTGGAAAGTTGAAGTAGTAATCCAAGTTGTCAATAGGTGGAGCCTTGGTCTTTTAACTCGTGGCGACCTCTTGTGTATAATGGCTGAATTTTTTTTCTGAAAATATTGCAAGAACATTTTTTGTAGTTTATTTTGTGTGTATTGTCAATTGCTATTTATTCCTATTTTTTTTTGTATTGCAGGCTGTAGAATGGGATGATGAATCAACAAAAACTGTTAAAGGAGTTTATGAGAGATTGAATGACCTCAAAAACAAAAACCCGAAGCTGAAAATTCTGCTCTCTATCGGTAATTTCTGAATCTAATATATCCACATGTTTAACTATTTAATCATTCAATGACCTTATGAAAAAAATTAATATATGTTATTTATAAATTACACTGTTCCTCGCCCCTGGTAAGCTTGAGTAACCAGCTGCGATTAACAGGCAGACGTAATGATGAGATGGAATGACTTAAAAGGCTAATTGTGTGTCTTGACTCATATTGGCTGTGTTTTGAACGACCTTAACCACCCGACCACCTGCTAAATATAGGAACACACTACTACTGTTTGGGTAAATGTGTAATATGGTGTGGGTTCCAAGTAGCCTTTTCATCTCATCATTACGTCTGCCACAGGTAGTCATGTAAGCTGACTAAGCTTCAGACCCAATAGCATTGAGACATTGACACTATTTCCAATATTTATATCCACAGGTGGAGCGAATGCAGGATCATACACATTTGACCTAATTGTCAACAACCCAGAGACCCAGTGGGCCTTCATTGAGAACGCCATGAAGTACCTCCGGAAGTGGAGATTCGATGGCCTCGATCTGGACTGGGAATACCCGGGGTTGCCCGAGAAGGGGACCACAGAAGAAACGAAATACCTCTTCACTGAATTCTTGAAGGTAAAATGCTATTCCTAGAATATTCAACCATACAGCAGCCATCAATGCAAAGAGATATATGAACAGCTACCTGAAGCTAGAACAAGCCATACCAAGCCATACCAAACCATACCAAGCCTTACCAAGCCAAACCAAGCCATACCAAGCCTAACCTAGCCAAAGCAAGCCATGCCAAGCCATACCAATTCATACCAAGCCAAACCAGGCCAAATCAAGCCATACCAAGCCAAACCAAGCCAAATCAAGCCATACCAAGCCAAAACAAGCCATACCTAGCCAAACCAAGTCATACCAAGTGCCATACCAAGCCATAGCATAGATACTATAAACTTCTAAATTCTTTTGGTATTATTATAGTTATGTGTTATGTGTGATGTATGAATAAATTAAATTGAATTTATGACATGTTGACCATTACGATTATGTAGTACTTCACAGTATAAGGTGAAGCTATGGATGACAGTCATATTGCTATAAAGTGCTACAGTACATAATATGCAGATATGGCCAGATTTGTGAGAAATATGGTTTTATCGTTCCCAGGCAAAAATAGCGAATTATTTGTGTCAGATATTATCTCCCTTATCAGATCACCTCGCTATTATAAGACCTTTCGACAAGGTTGGTCTTAATGGCGATATTCATATGGATAGAGAAGAGTCCAACATTAAGTTACTAATTTTATTGATCCATGTGAGCAGTAAATTATACCATACAAAAATATGTATTTGGTGCATCATTGTACTCGGATTATTAAAATATAAGTCTACAACTTACTTGGCTGGAAGATGAATTTAATAATGGACGCTTGCAAACCACTCCCTGTAAACAGAAAATAATAATTACACACTGTGACGATACACAGAAATTATTAAGCAAAAATAGGGTTTATGATAACTGTGAGAAATATGTTTTTAGCCTCCCGAAGCAAAACATTTAGCCCGATTATTAGTGCTCCTATTAGTAATTACTTAATGATAATTTCATAAACATATTTGTTGTGACACAGACCGGCTGTGGAACCTGGATCACACACAAGGTCAGCAGGTGAGCACCAGTAGCTAGTGCTGTGTCACTGCTGATGCCTTTAGTATAGGTCATTCAATGTGCTATTAATAGCACAATGGTATCAAACACCACCTGGAGGTAATTGTCAGTAACACAAGAGTATCAGATGCCACCTAGAGATAATTATTACATTCATTATGACCTGCTGCCCCAGAGATATGTCTGCTATTCCTATCTAAACATTCATTCAATACTACAAGCTAATTTGTAAACTAATTGACACCGATATTCTATGTGTATTGAATGCCGAATAACTGCAGAAGGAGGATTGTGTAAAACTTTATTTCTATTAACAGAGTATAAATCATAGACACTTTAGGCCTTCTTATTCTTAATACTATTTAATTTATATTTTTCCCTTCCTCTTCTCCCCCCCCCCCTTCTCAAATACAACACATAAAAGACAGTTATTAAATTAAACAAATTAATTCATACACTCTGTCATTTAATTTTTCAGCATCTTAGAGATAACCAGTAGGCCTATGAGAGAGCTGTATTGAATAGTATAACTGTGTGTGGTTCAAATCCTTTTGTGTGTATCGTAATTAGATTACCATACATTCAGATAAAATGCAGATTTTATTTCTATTTTTTGCTGGACACATATCTGTTATAACAATTATAGAAAGAGTAACTAATTAGTCTAAAAAAATTGAGACATAACAAAATCAGAATAACCAACAATAAGCTGATCTTCTTCAATAGTATACCACTTTAATACGTGATGAATTACATCATTTAAGTATTAGTGATATCCCGAATATAGTCTTTTCACTGAACAGCCCTGAATTCAGCAGGACATAAGTCTTTCCTCTCCTCTTATTACTCATTTTGCTTTTCAGACACAGTAGGTAATAACTAACGAATTCAATAAATATAACTTTCTCAGAAAAATAACAAAAATCAACTGAATGATAAGGTGTCAAATATAAATTAAAATGCACTAAAAATACTACTGCTTGGATGGACTTTGCTTCAGCCAATCACAGTTAAGGGCGGGAACTTTTTCAGCCAATAGAATTGCAGTATTCTGTTGAAGCCACCTGGTGGAAATATAGAGAACCTTACCTGAAAATCCACTATTGTATACCACTTTAATACGTGAGTGAACTAACATTTTTGTTGGTTATATCCCGAGGCTGAAGGTGGATGAATATAAGCAACACAAATGTTAGTTAACTCCCGACTATGAGGGATATAACTAACTTATACAAATTCAGTTTGCACTCATGAGGGAGTTAACTAACATTTTCGTTGGTTATTGCCTGTTTAGAACAATAGGAAAACAGTCTAAGTGGAGTATAATGACTGATATTAATTTTGCTTGAATATACCAAGACACTGAGACAAAGTAACCCTTTTTCACGTGAATGGCTGGCGTAACCGTAAGGGATTAGGACTGTTAAGGAAGGTCTGTTAGTAGGTTGGAGGTTCAAACCCAGCTGCTTATAGGGCAATTATGAAATAAGGCACTTCTCGGAGTTGTTTTAGTTTATTCAGTGATGAAAATAAGAAAGATTAAACTTACTGAGCCTACATGGCCAAATGTGCCACTAGCGTTTTTCCATGAGAAGGATAAACGCATGGAAATTCTATGGTTTTTGCCTAATTAAAATGAGGTGAAAACCATGCGTTTTCCATGCGTTTATCCAAGCGCATGGAAAACGCACGTAGCACATTTGGCCATGTAGCATGGGTGGTAAATAGCCAATAGCCCACTATAAGCTCTGTGCAATTCAACAACTCTCCAGCCAAACTCTCCTATACCTGGCACAGACAGGACGACCTTTGTGGTTTAATGTGTCATTTTATAAATATAATATCACTGAGTCACTCAGTGCGAAGAAATAAACACCTGAATTAGTTTCTTTGCGTCACTCAAGAGACTAGCAATTATAAGTCACTGTCTATATACTGTTCCTATCAACAGTATGCAATTTATGTAAATATATATTTTGATGGAAATTCCCCCCTTTGCGCTGTCTTAATTTTTTATTTGTCTGAATATTTGTATTGACAGACAGTTCAATTCTCGATCAATAATTAACCTGTCAATCATCAGCAATTGCCCATGCTAAAAAATGACCTTTATGGACAACTAGACTAATTAAAGGATTTTCTTCCAAATATAAATTAACTTAATAGACACGTCGAAATTTTATCCAAGCCTATTATCTATTTATCCAAGCCTATACTTAGTCATCAGCGATGCCTTATTGGTCGTTTGTGTAATATTTCCACCTATTCATTGTTTTATACATGGCCAAATGTGCTACGTGCGTTTCCAAACACATGGTTTTCACCTAATTTTAATTAGGCAAAAACCATGCTTTTTCCATGCAATTATCCTTCTCATGGAAAACGCACGTGGCACATTTGGCCATGTAATATAACAAATATAAAATGAAAACTAAGTTTTTCTGAAAGTCACTTGCTTTTATCATGTGTTCAAGTGGATATTTTCATTTGTTTGTATAATATGAAACATTAGTAATTCAATTATAATAATTCTAAATATTACAATCTGCATAATATACGTGATAACAAATTTTTTTTTCAAAGCACCCACTATAATTTATTATTTGTGATTATATTTTGATATTCAGGAACTCTACAACGCATTTGTTGATGAGGCAAGGTCCAAAGGCAGGGAACGTTTGTTGCTGTCTGTGGCAGTTGGAGCGGGAGAGAAACATATTAAAGATGCTTATGAGGTCGAAAAAATAGTCGAGTATGTTATGAAAAATTCATATATGAAAAATCGTGTGAAAAAGCAAAAAGCAATATAGACCACTTTGCAACAAACCCTCAGCTATGTTTCATTCGAACCTTCACTGACAGCAGACATTTAAATGATACAGCAAAATGTCAAATGCTAATTATGTTTCAAAAAAAGTTTATATATATGTGAACTACAGATTGGTGTATGACGGCCAGAATGCTTTCATGCCAAAATCACATTTTTCTCTAAAAAAAATTTAAATTAAAAAAATTTAAAAACTGAAATTTATCATTTTTCCGCTTGAACATGGTTTCTTCTTGGTACACGAAATAATAATAGATAATGGTTTTAATTCACCTCCAGATACACAGACTGGCTAAGTGTCATGGGCTACGACTACCACGGAGGGTGGGACAGATTCCTCGGAGGCAACAGTCCCCTGGTGGCAAGGTCAGACGACACTCGCTTCGACCAGCGCCTCAGTGTGGTATGTGCAAGAACTGAGATAAGATAAGATAAGATAAGATAAGATAAGATAAGATAAGATAAGATAAGTTAAGATAAGATAAGACAAAACAAGACAAGATATAGATAAGACAAGATAAGATATAACTCGACACAAAACAAAACAACAAAAAATAAGACAAGACAAGATGATAAGACAATCAGACAAGACAAGATGAGATGAGACAAGACAATTGTAAGAAGATATATCTTGACATGAGACAATACAAGATAAGATGAGATACAACAAGACAAGACAGGATAAGATAAGATATGACAAGATAAGACAAGACATGACTATACACAAGACAATACGAAATATGACAATCCAAGATAAGATAAATTTCACAAATATTTTTCTTCCATTTTTTTTTTTTTTTTTTTTTATTTTTTTTTTATTTTTCTTCCATTTTTTTTTTATTTTTTTTTTATTTTTCTTCCATTTTTTTTTTATTTTTTTTTTTTTTACTAGGAATGGACAATCAACAGGTACATCAAAGCAGGTGCTCCCAGGTCCAAGTTACTTCTGGGGATTCCCGCTCAGGGGCGCTCCTTTACACTTAAGAACGAAACTCAAGTCGAGGTTTGTGTATTTCCCTTAATTGATCATTATATAATATAGATATCTAATTGTGTAGTTTTGACAGGAATAATGTTGAAAGTAAAATGATATGATATGTTTTTAAGTTATAACATTTTCTTGAAGGTGGGATCAGGAGCCACAGGTCATGGTGTCGAAGGTCCTTATCTTGGAATTAAAGGAATTCTGGCATATTTTGAGGTATCCACAAATGATTCTGTTTATTTCAAGGTTTTTATAACATTTTACTGAATTGTGGTTATAGCCATAATTAACTTATATTAGCAATGAAATATGTGAGGTCACAATGATAATTGAGCCCAATAGCTATTCGTGAAGAAATAAAGAAATTACAAATAAAGGACGAAGTTGATGAAAATGTAATAATCGAAACTATATCTGAATATTTATGTTTGAGTTATCTTGATTATCAAAGTTTTCTTAATATTGCCAAGGATGCTAATTTTATTCTGTAATATCGCTATTATATTATGTAATATTAATTATTGGTGAATTATTATTTTCTCGCCCAGATTTGCTTGTTCGCCAGAAAGGGTGCAACAAGGCGCTGGGATTCCACCCAGTATTTTCCCTATGCTTATAAAGACGACCAGTGGGTGGGATACGATAGCCCTAGGAGTGTTGCTTTGAAGGTAATATTTCATTTTACAAATATCTAAATCATATCTGAAGCTTATATGTAAGTCTAATGGCAAAAAATGTTTTATCCTAATTTTTATAAAATGTTGACAATGCAATTGAAAAATTACAATGACAATACATAAATATATCTAAGATCATAAAGCTCGAAAACATTATTATCAGTTATTACATAAAAGATAAGAGGCAGACGTAGTGATGAGATGATAAAACTTTGATTGCGTCATTGACAGGCAGAGTGGTTAGTCAGCATGCGGTTAGGGGGCGCCATGTTGTGGGCGCTGGACTTGGACGATTTCAGTGGGAAATTTTGCCACGATGGAAAATTCCCTATTGCCAGGACCATAAGGTATGTTACATAACATATGGAATGGTGTTAATTTAATGAAAAATAAAAAGATATTTGCAAAATATGCTTATAACAAAATCTGGTTACGAAGAAGTCATTGTTGGGAAATATATTTGCTCTGGACTGATTTTTATAAACAGGTAAATTTTAAATACTGCACCTTAGTTGCAGCAAAAATTCGCATTAAGACCACCTCATTATTAAGACGACTTACTTGCCAGTTTGTTTCTGTTCATTAAGTAATTCGTACGACCTTTATGAATTCATTAATCGATTTTTATTCTATTCACTAAATTCATTCCATTGGCTGACATTATAATTAGTGCATATGCCACAATTAGTTCATTTTGCAATATTGATTTTTATTTAAGCACTGATGATGAAAAGATAGAGAGAGTTATTATTAATCTGTCTATTTATTATTTATAAATTATTTTGTTTATTTATTTCAGATCAGTTTTAAACGACCGATATGCCAGAGTAAGGCCAACTAGAGTTTCCCAAGACTCAATGGCTACAATTCTACATTCAGATGTTTTGACAATTATTATGTTATTAATACACAAACTTGTAAACTAATCCTTATTTAAGAACACATATAAAGCTTATGGGTGATAGTCTATACATAATTTCAAATGAAAAATACATTAATATATTGTATATTATCAATAAAATGGTTTATCACATCTTTACAGCAGGCTTTCTGATTTAAAGTCAGGTGTCGCCACCAGTCAGCTCGTTTTGTTATTTCCACTGCATGCTAGCGACACCTACCCGAAAGAATATCAACTTCAACTGACTTCCATGGATTTTAAGTTTTGGCTTATGTGATGGTGAATACGATAATATTATATGACTTTATTGATACGAAACATTTGCAATTATAAAGGAAGACAAACATTAAAGAAATTAGGAAAAATACATTCAACATAGAAAGAAATATAAAACAAGAAATATGGGAATGAATTATATAAGAAGAGAGAAATTAGAAATGAAGAGAGAAACCTTAACTGCTTGCCCTTAACCTGTTAGCCTTAATTGTTAAGCTATTTAATTTGGTAACTATTTTTAAACGTGTAAAATATTAAGATTGCAAGTTTATTTGTTTTTTTCTCTCTCTTTTTTTTCTTCTAGAAACCTACATCCTATTGTTAAATTATTTTATGTCCATTCCTGAAAAACGAGAAGTGATATAGAGGGTATTTTGTTTCACCCCTAATTGGCTACATCCGGGTTCTGTTTACCCCTAATTGATTTGTTTGTCTGTCTTGTGTTAGTCTGTGGGCCTTCTTTTCATTCTTATGTAAATTCGAAAAGCCATTTCACTGTTAGACACTTCAATTAATAACAGGCTTTAGTGAATTTGAGACATTAAACTAGAAAAATAGACCTATGGACCAAGTTAAGGTAGTTCAATGGCAGTTTAATTTGCATAAATTCTATTAAGGGTCATCACTAAACTGTTGGGTCTTCCTTAATAGGCCAAACTATCATCAATATTCAATTTAATCAAAGTTTACTGTCTTGTAAATTGCTTTCCAAAACACAAAATTGAAAGTTAAGAGTTAAATTGGTTTCATCCCAAATGAAATGGTGGAAAATTCCCCGCTAAACTAAGAAACATTTTATATCAACAATATACCTCAAAATACAGTTTGACAATACTATTTTTTCCTTGTTACTAATGATGTTATTCTTCGTTTAGTTTTGCAAGCTGCCCTTTTTTTTAAATATTTGGAAAAAACAAAAACTAACTGGCTGCTTGATTGACTGACTGACTGGCTGACTGACTGGCTGAATGACTGACTGACTGACTTACTGACTGACTGACTGACTGGCTGACTGATTGATTGAATGAATGAATGACAGACTGATTGGCTGAATGAATGACTGATTGGCTGAATGAATGACTGATTGGCTGAATGAATGACTGACTGACTTATTGACTGACTGACTGACGTGCTGGATGACTGACTTACAAGCTGGATGACTGACTGACTGACTGACTGGATGACTGACTTACAAGCTAGATGACTGACTGACTGACTGACTTATTCACTGATTGACTGAATGAGTGATTGACTAACTGACTGACTGACTGACACAATGGATGTCTGACTGACTGACTGGGTACTGCCTATGAAAATCTCTTTATAAATTTATAAAAAAAGAAAATATATAATTTGGGTGACTTGAGGCCATAATAATCAGAATGAACCCGTAGTTTATAAAGTTTTCATTAAATTACAAATGTCAGATAATGTTATATTTAGAAAACACCTGTGTAAATAGTAGAATTATTATAAGGCTCCCCGCTTATACTGAGTGACAGGGGGGTCGCATAACTGAGGAGGGTTCCATAAGAAACCCCTTGCTTAGATGGGGTAAACACCCTCAGGGCTACAATGAGTTATGTCTCTGGAAAACAGAGATTTTCCTTTTTGGTTTTTTAATGATACTTCCTGGATTAAATTATGTATGTAATTTTTTGTGTGCTTTTTTTCTGTTCAACCAAAATGCATAATATATAGTTTTATAAGTGAGGTGAAACACAATTATTAAAATAAATTGGGTATAATATTGCTGGTGATTCTATTGTGTAGCTATATTGTAAACACAAATATATTGTGCAATAATATCATAAGATATACTTAAATATAAACATATATTTAGATGAAAACTCATACTATATTTCACTGACTGTTTTTGTTTTATACATATATAAATAATACCATATTCTACATATTTTAATACCTATAATAGTCATAGTTTGAGATACTGACATATCATTCTCTTTAAGGTATTAGACATACCTTTCTTTAGCTCTGGTTTGTAGCAGTAATTCTACAACTGCCAAAACCATTTAAGTTGATTTTCTTGTCTTGGGGGAAAAATATGATGCAGGAAAAATTGTAAGGGACCAAATTTGGAGCTAGATCGAATTTCTGGTTTTTAAGAAAAGTGCCTGGCAACCGACTCACAGGGGACTCGCCTTAGACGGCAATTATTGTAGCTGCCAGGAGAATTCAATCTAGAAAGAAAACTGTAATATAATACATCCATGGGGGCTGAGGAATATTTTTCACTTTCAACCACCATCCTGACATTTAAATACTGGTGAACCTGGCACAATACTTTCATTCTCATCCAAACTACCCTTGGAAGGCCAACTTGCTAAAATAAAGTCGAACCCCGGAGCTACGGGGATTGCATTACATTGACAGGTAGTCATTAAGGGGTTCTCTCATCCAACATTTAGTATATTTCACTCTCACGTAACGAGGATATATTTTAAAAGTCATTTGTCATGCGTTTTTCAGGCTTAATTGATAAATTCTAGTTTGAGTTTAGTTAGTAGGTAAGTAAGTAAGTAAGTAAGTAAGCAAGTAAAGTAAGTAAGTAATTAAGTAAACCAGTAAGTAAGTAAGCAAAAATATAAGTAAGTAAGTAAGAAGTAAATAGGTAAGTAAACGAGGAAGTAAATAGGTAAGTAAATGAGAAAGTAAGTAGTAAGTAGTAAGTAAGTTAGTAAGTCATTAAGTGAGTAAGTAAGTAAGTAAGTAAGTAAGTAAGTAAGTAAGTAAGTAAGTAAGTAAGTAAGTAAGTGAGTAAGTAAGTAGTAAGTAAGTAAGTTAGTAAGTCATTAAGTAAGTAAGTAAGTAAGTAAGTAAGTAAGTAAGTAAGTAAGTAAGTAGTAAATAGTAAGTAAGTAAGTAAGCAAGTAAGTAAGTAAAGTAAGTAAGTAATTAAGTAAACCAGTAAGTAAGTAAGCAAAAAAATAAGTAAGTAAGTAAGAAGTAAATAGGTAAGTAAATAAGAAAGTAAGTAGTAAGTAAGTTAGTAAGTCATTAAGTGAGTAAGTAAGTAAGTAAGTAAGTAAGTAAGTAAGTGTCTATGCTGCTAAAGCTGGGATAATGTAAAATACCCCACCAATTTGGTAACATAGTGTGGACTCCAAGCCATATCATCTCATCATTATGTCTGCTGGTTATAAAAGCTGGCAGATTTGAACTACTACAACTACTACTACTACAACTACTACTACTACAATTTTTTTTCAACTATTGGGAAAGTATTTTTGATTGACATGTCTACCTTTTTTTGGGTGGTCTCCATGGCAACCTGTGATTTGCTCAAATTATCTGATTACAGGAAAATGTGTTTCAAGGAAAAGTTGAAAAGAAAATGTTACTTTGTCGTAGCTCTCGGGAAAAGTCAATTTTCTAATGGTTTGAAGGAAACTCAAGGTTAAAAAAAGTGCTGTGTATATATATAGTTTTTAAATATTTATTTGTATGCCAGTACCTTTCATAAAAATTACAGATGAAGCTCGTTGACTAACTAGATATTATCAATCAAAGATTGTGACCTATATATTGTACATGATTTAACGCGTAAGTAATTAGCAGTAATATCATGAAATACTTAATTCTACAATTTGAATGATATAGATTCTGCTTATTTCAAACATGACATGCCTTATTAATTTTGATATTTATAGACTATCACTTTAAATAGCTCGGTGATGAACAGACTACTCAAAAAGTGTCAGAATAGACACTTCAGAATATATCTTTATTTTTTACTTTTTTTTTTGTTTACAATTTCCTACCTCTTTATATGTGAGTCATAAATTATCATCATAAATGAAGGAGACTGATTCCAGATAGGACTAGACCAGATCCAAGTCGGATCACATTGTATCTACCTGAGCTTACCTGTCGGCAAGATCAAAGGATTTTCTCACAGGGCGGCCAGTAGTAATATACAGTAGGGCACAGACATCAAAGGGAAGCCGCACAATCCACTTGACTTTTGGTGAAACGGAGGTAGTAAGGTAGCAACATCAAAGGGAAACCCATTGTCTTTTGGAGAACAGGATGAAGTAGGGTAGTAATTAAATTTCACACTCCAATGCATTCGGTGAAGCTAGGGTAGCTTATGTGAAGGAAGGGTAGGTAATAAATCGCACACCTGTCAAAGTCATCGTCACGGTGCAGTGAATCAGACCCCCTCTTGATCCCCCCATCCATTGTAATCCATTGCAGTCTGCTGTAGCTGGCTGTAGTCTATGGTGCAATACTTGGGAACCCCCTAATCTAAAAATAGACAGGGTGATCATTTTCTAAAAATAGCTTATGAGGTAATGGGAAATAGGGGGAGCCAGTGGAACCCTCCAGCTGGCCTCCTACAATATAAAGCCCCATCACCCCCACTCTCAACACTCAAACTGCTTCTAACCATGGCAACGACGAGCTCCTCCTATTACGCTATGACCACCCAACCTGGTGAATGGTCAACCTATGTCCTGGACATAGGCCATAGGAGGAGCGTTAGGGTGCGATCATTTCCAGAAGGAATGACAATTCATCGCCCCGATGTAGAAGCAAGCGATTTGAGAAAATACTCAATCACACTGGGATGTGGTTCAGTCAAAGTTATGAACAAATTCTTTGACGAAATACGTCGTGCCGTGGCTGAATGTAAATCTGAGCAAATGACAGAGGAATTCTTTCTCCCTTTGGGTGATATGATTTTCCTCCAAATTAAGCCAGATTACAAATGTCTCACAATTCGTCAATTCTACAAAAGAAAAGACGATCCAACACCATTACCCGGTATACCCGGTGTTTCATTAAAATTTCAGGAATTCATCAATCTGGATCCGGAATGGATCGAATTGTTGGATTGCGTGCGTTATGAAAACGCAGAGATTTGTCAATTCGAACATCCAAAAAATCACAAAATCTGTCAGAAATGTTTCTAGTGCTCCCATCATTTATAAAATAACCCTACTGGGTTAAAAAAAAATTTTAAAAACCCTCCAATTCTAAATAAATTCAGCAAAATGGCTGTACAAAATTATGATGTCACAAGCTTGCGTTCACGTCGCGACATTGTAAAACAGGTTACACATTATTGTTGCTTTTACAAGACTGTGTAACTTGTTGACTAAAAGCTTCAAACTGACAGTTCCAACCCAACAATCAATTCAAAACCCACCACCACCACTATCATTCCATTCATGATCAAATAAAATTTTCATCACCATCATCCCACTAGTTGTTTGTAGAATATGCTGATTAAATGAGAATAGTAATCAATGAGTTGGAATCTGTTATACTTCAACTCTTTTGATAACCAGCTCCCCCAAATCAGTTGTTTAGTGGTTGTTAGGGGTTCAACCAGCCATGGTTTGTCCTAATAATGCTTTTTTGTACGGTTGAAAGCATTTGAGAATGTAGCTTATCGCACTGCTACACACTGCTCTGCACACTGCTCTGCACACTGCTCTGCACAATTCCGTATTCTGGATATTCTGTGTTGATATAAAAGTGCTAATATACGAAATATCTTAACATTTATTCACGAGTTGTGATACGGTAAACATGTTGGGGTTTGAACCCGGATCCACGCATATCTTATTTGGTCAGTCAGGATCGGGAAAGACAAATTTTATTAAGCGAATACTACAAAATAAGGAGCATTTATTCGGTGAACAGCCACCATCTATTATAAAATATTACTACGGCATCTGGCAAAATACCTATGACCAAATACAAGAAATCATAGAAAACATTAGTTTTCAGCAAGGATTACCTACTGAAGATGAATTGTTAGCATTTACTGATCCAGAAAAACATAGTTTGATAATTGTGGATGATCTCATGGATGAAGCAGCTAATTCCTCAGTTATGGAATTGTTATTTACAAGAATAAGTCACCATAGGAATTGCACATGTTTCTACATACTGCAGAATGCTTTCATTCAAGGAAAGAAGCAAGTGACAATAAATCTTAACACAAAATACATGGAAGTATTTCGTTCTCCTCGTAGTTTATTACAATTATCATATCTTAATAGTCAAATCTTCCCTCATATCCCTGGATTGTTAATCCAAGCTTATAATGATATAATGAAAAATGAGCAGTACGGGTATCTCATTATAGATTTAACAGCGCAATGCCCTGATGAATTACGACTCAGAACAAAAATATTCCCCATGGAAGATACTATTATATACAAAAAAGATTGAAATACCTAGTGCACCCACTGAAGCGATACCCTGAAGTAGCAGGCTGGAGCGTTCCGATTAACTATCGCTTGGTGCTTTATATTCGCCCGAGCGGGGCGCTCGCCCCCTCGTGCGCATCTAAATGATATAAATGAGTGAAATATAGGAAAGTAAATTAGTTACAGGGTCGGAATGGAAGAGAGAACATCTAATTACGAAGAGTGGTATTGCTTCACACGTAAATGTCCGAAATCTCAGTTCGGATTCATCAGTCAGATTATCGTAATTTATATCATCATTATTACTTCTGTAATCAACCTTTCCATAGAAAACGGTGATAAAACTCTCTGGTCTACATTGCTAGCTTCCAGCCTGGGCTGTCTCATGCCTAACCCTCGTTTGAAAGGGGTTAAAAATCACAAAATTAATGAAAATATTTTACCATGAAAAAAATTTTTTTTCAAAAAAAAAATTTTCAAACAAATTTTTTTCATCTACTTCTTTCTTGTAGCAAAAATCAAGCCATAGCCCTATTAGAAACGGCTAATGAAGAACAAGTAGCTAACACAGTAATCATCATATATAATATTACACTCAACTCCTCAGTATTATCACCTCAAACCCAAAAATTGCTTTCCAAACATAAAAAGTTAATTTCAAAAATAACCAATAAAAAGAATTCCGATAAAAAGAATTATTCTATCATTAGAAATAATTCATCCAAGATTCACAACATTTTGCTATCAGCTAAAAAGATCCTGATTAAAGTCTTAAAATGAAGAAATACGTTTTAATTCCATTCACCAACAGTAGTGCAACAGCAGCAGCTGCAGCACCTGCGGTACCTGCAGCACCTGCAGTACCCGCAGTAGCAACTGCAGCTGCTACAACAACAACTGCAGTACCCGCAGTATCAACTGCAGCTGCTACAACAACTGCAGTACCCGCAGTACCCGCAGTACCCGCAGTACCTGCAGCTGCAGTACCTGCAGTACCTGCAGCAGCAGCTGCAGCAACTCCTAAACTAAGTTCTGATAGTATTCTGTCATCAATCCCTCAGAATATCAAATATAAAGCTCGAGCTATACTACAACATATTGAGGATAATGACGAAAATATAACTTGGAATAAAAAGGGTGAGGTAATAATTAATCAAAATCTTATACCAAACAGTCACATCATTGATTTGATAAAATGCATGCTTTACCGTTATAAAAATGTACAACCAGAAGGTTTACATCAGTTTAGAGTAGCACTGCGAGATAGCAATATACCTCAAACTCTAGTTCAGAATGGCTCAGGGATAATTCGGAAACAAAGTTCACAGAGAAAACCACCACCCGGTGTTCCTATTACTGAAGAAAAAGAGAGATGGATTTGGCACAAGATGTGAGAAACTATCTTCTGGAAAAATTTCAAGATTTTAACTTTCCTGGAGCCTATAGTAGCGTTGATAAATTCTACAGAGCTATAAAAAAAGATAATAAACATATCTTAACCAGAAAACAAATCAAAGAATTTCTACAAAGTCGAGAGTATTACACATTACTTAGACAAGTGAATACTAACATTGTTAGAAATCGAGTTGTAACTCCATATATTGGTTATCAAATAGACTTGGATACAGCTCATATACCGCAGTACGATAAAGATAATTCCGGATATATCTACATCTTAGCTGGGATTGATTGCTTCAGTAAAGTTGCTCATACAGTAGCTTTGAAAAGTTTGAAATCGCAAGAATTTGTTCCAGCTTTAAAAAGCTTGTTGTTAAAATTAGGGACTATAACCAACTGTCGTTCTGATAGAGGTCCCGAGTTCAGATCCCGTGCGACACAGAATTTATTCAAGAAACTGAGAATAAATCATTTTTTTACTAATAATACAGAAACAAAAGCCAACATAGTTGAGAGATTTTTCAAGACTTTAAAAAAGTTATTGTTTACCTATATGCTTGCTCAAAATACACACAAATGGGTTGATCAGTTGCAGAAAGCAACAAATTCCTACAATCACTCTTATCATAGCAGTATTAAACAGACTCCTGCTTCCGTTACAGTATCGGATGAATACAAAATATGGAAGCAGTTATATGAAACGGAGCAACCTGATAAGATACAAACCGATTTTCGTTTTAATATACACGATATGGTTAGGATAAGTGTAGTCAGACACCCATTCATGAGAGCATTTGACGAATCGTGGACAAGAGAACATTTCATCATTGCTGATAGAATTATGAGAGATATCAAACCAATCTATGTAGTAAAAGACTTGAAAAACGAAGTCTTAAACGGGCATTTCCAAGAAAACGAGCTGCAGAAAGTGGTAGTTGATGATAATCAGACTTACCTCATAGAAAAAATACTTAAAAGGAAACGAGATAAAGTGTTGGTTAAATGGTTAGGTTGGCCTAAGAAACACTCGACATGGATGAAAAAAAGTGAAATAGAACATCTCCAAAAAGCAACACTAGTGACCTAGTCTTGTGACCTAGTCTTGTGACCTAGGCTTGTGTCCTAGTCTTGTGGCCTGTGGCCTAGTCTTGTGGCCTGTGGCCTAGTCTTGTGACCTGTGACCTAGTCTTGTGGCCTAGTCTTGTGACCTAGTTTTGTGACCTGTGTCCTAGTTTTGTGACCTAGTTTTATTACCTAGTTTTGTGACTTAGTTTTGTGACCTAGTTTTGTGACCTAGACTAAGAACTGGTACATCCAGGTCTCCAACCCTGGGGTTCCAACCCAGGGCTGCAACCCTGGGGTGCACTCTTGCGTACAAGTACCCGGTAGTATATTACACAGTGGTGAATGAGAAAAAGAACATTCTTAATCATGACATCGTTTGTGGTGTATGCTTCTAGTACAGATAGTAAAAATATTTTCACTGACAATAATCCTAATGATTTTATAGTGCAACTAGATAGAAATATCAACCTCTGCGCGGAATCTTATGTGGAATTGCTAGACATTAGATGTAGAATTAACGAAAGAACCAAAGAAGAGATATATATTTTTAGCGATGTGTGTCAGGAATCTTTTCTATACGGAAAATTGTCACCAGTCTTGCGAGTTTTTCAATTACCAGGGTTGAAGGTTTCTCACACAGAATTCGTACGCCCGATTAAATTGAAAACTATTCAAGGACAACTCAATCGCTTCAGAATATATATAAAACCCAGAGAAACCACATCACCACCACTATCACTTTCGGAACTGAACGTAACACTTCGTTTTCACAATGTCAGTTATTAATGATTACGATAGTTGGAAAAAGCATTACGCTGCAATGATTGATGGAAAAATTTTACCAAATCAAAAAATATTTGTGGTAAACGATTCAACTACTCAATCGGGCAAAGGTTTGCAAGTTGTAACTGCAGCCGCACAGAAAGATAACATGTCACGCTCTATCATTAACAAAGCTATAAAATCGAGTAAAAAGAAAAAATCGCCTCAGTCTAGATCTAAACACCGGAGCAAGAACACTAAAACTAGACAGACTAAGAAAAAGGTTGTAAGAAGGAGACGATAAAATGCAAGCTCACGATGATTCTCTCAACCTTTTTTGCGTACAACCTACCAACAAAGCAATATCGCAATCTCAAATGATAGAACATCTTCCAATCTCACAACTATCCAGCGGATGTGTGGAATTTAGTGTAACTTCACAAAATTTTATCGACTTTTCCCGTTCACACATTCAACTTAGGTGTAAAATTGTTATAGGGGAGAATGATCCTATCAAATTTGTTGAATCATTGGAGAAATATGATGCTACCGGTGATGTAGCACCTACAAATTGTTTAATCGCATCAATGTTTCAGAAAGTTGACCTCAGTTTACAACATCAATCGATATCTAATGATATCCCTACTTACTGCTATCCTTATAAATATATGCTGGATACTCTTTTAACGAGTAAAGTAGACGAACAACTGGGAATATTATTCACCAAAGATCTAAGTACTGCGATAAATACTTGTAGTAATTTCAAGGCAGTAGCAGGAACTGATAATGCCGTTACGGATGGGAACCCTGCATTGAAAAAAAGAACAAAGTTTGTTAACCAGGGGCAAGAGTTTGTTATGACTGGATCTATTGGAGTGGATTTCATGAAACAGAAAAGGTTATTATTACACAACACCAACATTGGATTGAAATTTTGGCCTTCTACACCCGAATTTTCCTTGCTCTCTTCCGAATTAACACAAAAATTTAATATTAAAATATTGGATGCTAAGCTAGTGTTATGTCATGTTACCTTAGACCCAGCAGTTGGTGTTGCTATCAGTGATGCCCTAAAACTTAAATCAGCTCAATATCCTTATATCAATTCAAAAATGCGAACTCACACTATAGCTAAAGGTAGTCAAGTGGCTACGATTAATGATTTATTCGGAACCGAATGCCCAGAACAATTAATCGTTTGTATGGCTAAATCTGCAGCTGTCAGCGGTTCATTCCAACACAATCCATATTTTTTTAGTCACTTTAACATCAGTGAGATAGGATTGTATTTAAACAACATTTCTCTCCCAGCTAAACCACTTCAAGTTAAATTCGGTGATACAGCTTACCAATCTCATTATTTAGAGGCTTGGCAGAGACTTCACAGACTGAACCCAGACTCTATCATTTCTTTCGAAGATTTCCATAGAGGATACACAATATTCTGCTTCGATCTAGGGAATAGAGAAAATTTTGAAGAGTTGCTTCCAATTTCGCACACAGGAACAACCAAACTCGAACTTAGATTTTCAAAAGCTCTGGAAGACTCAATAGTAGTCTTTCTGTATGGGAAATTTAAAGGCTTGTTGAGTATCGATGCTGCACGAAACATTACTACACAATGAACACTTCGGAAATAACTAACATTTTACGTAGACACTATCCAGAGTTTGGTGGGGTTTACCCTGCTAACCATATTCATTTAATCAAAGATAACACTATAGCTATATTGAATACCGATGAAGCCAATAGTGCAGGCACTCATTGGGTTGCTGTATTTGTGAATAATCATACTTGCGAATTTTTTGATTCTTTGGGTGAAAACCCGGAAAACTATCATTCTTATTGGCACAAGTTTTTAATTAAAAAGTGCGGTAGGTACGTATACAATGATATCGCTCTTCAAAACCTTAAATCCGATGACTGCGGTAAATTTTGTATATTCTATACTATTTTGCGTAGTCAGGGAATAGAATTTTCTTCTATCGTTCGTTTGTTGAAAAATGTGAATCTTGATAGTTTTATATATTCTCTAATGTATGAGAGCGTTATCTGACCTCTGTCGCGGTATTAAGTTACCCATAAGTCAAAATAACGCACTGAAAAAATAAAACCGCAAAAAAAATTTCAATTTTCAAAAGTTATGATGTCACTGGCAGGATTGAGAAATCTGTAAACATCATGACACCAAAAAAATAAAATAAAAAAGTTATGATGTCACTGGCAGGATTGAGAAATCTGTAAACATCATAACACCAAAAAAAATAAAATAAAAAAAGTTATGATGTCACTGGCAGGATTGAGAAATCTGTAAACATCATAACACCAAAAAATAATATTTAGGACTAGTGACACTGTACTTTGGGGAACCTCCACGTGGTCAGTGTTGGATACAACTGTTTATCACTTTTTAAAAAGTAATAAATAGTTGGAACTAATACCCCAAAACTAGTTAAAATCTCGAAAATTCATCAGCTTCCCACTCAACACTCTCCAATCTACCATTAACAATTCTAACCATTGCATCAGAGATGGTTTGAAATGAGACTCTGCTGTAATCCACCACCATCTCATCAATTGATGAGTCATAATAAATTGAAGGTCCTACCTGAAAGTCTTCCGTTTCAAAAATATCCTGTGGTGATCCAACACTTACCTGAGGATCTCCACCCTCCCCAGCTTCCAGCTGATCCACCTCTAATACCACCATTTCCCTCTCAATTCCTATCTCCGAATTCTCCTCAGCTTCCAGCATTGAATTCTCCTCCGAATTCTCCTCCGAATTCTCCTCCGAATTCTCCTCCGAATTCTCCTCCGAATTCTCCTCCGCTTCCAGCATTGGATTCTCCTCCGCTTCCAGCATTGGATTCTCCTGCGCTTCCAGCATTGGATTCTCCTCCAAATTCTCATGTAAAAATTTGCTTAATTCTTCAAAAAGCCACTCTTTACGACAGTGTGGACATTTCAAAGCACCATAAATGACGAAATCGAAATTATTAATGTATGCTGAACAACATGAGTGGTGAATTATGGCATTACAGCAGAACAATTGCTTACCACCATCTACCAAACATATTACACACACATCCATGTTAGTGATCTCTTTCCTGTAGTGGACTAATCACAACTGAAGTGAAATTTGAAAAAATCCCTAGTTTGCATAATTTAAAAAAATGCAGTGATGTGTGCATGTGTGCAATGGGGTATGGATCAATAAATTGAACCAAAACCCTTTCATTTCCTAAAATATAACCCATGTGGGTGCATTACATTCATTAAGTGCATTCAAAAAATTGCTGAGGATATAACCCATGTGGGTGCATTACATTCATTAAGTGCATTCAAAAAATTGCTGAGGTGAGGAGATACAGCTATTATGTTTAAACAGTAAACTTTGAAAGAGTTTTTTCAGATTAAAAGTTTGATAGGCATCCATTGAGGCTATAAACCTATTACCCAACTCCTTTATCCCAAATCACAGTTTGGTCTAGGTTTGGTATGCCACCATAGCATAATTGACCTTATCCCAGATTAGATGTAAGACTGATAGGGCTGACAGCTGTTTGGTGTCTGTAGGTTCAAACTCATTAAGGATTAAGGTATCTTGTCTTATCATTTCATATTGCTCCAATCCCACCTACTGTGTAATCACTCTAATGATCAAGGATGTATTGATCCTAGAAGGAGGTCTTTGTTGTGTTCATTAATCAGAAGCATAATGTGCTTTGATGTAGAGTTAATTTATCTTTATTACTATTAATTAGTGATATGACTGAAGAATTCACTGCTAAATCCAAGTTCCACCCCATTCTCTAGTTTTCATTGGAGAGGAGCACATGATTTTTTTCACTATGTTTGGATTGTTTGAATTGTTATTGTTTTTTGGTTCGTTTGAGTTTGTCCAAACTCAGGTTTTGTGTTTGGAGGGGAATTACTGTATCTGTGAAGATGCAGTAATGAAGTGTGGCAATGTTGTGCCCTTCCTACCTCTGGAAGGAAGGACTGAGACTGTGTTGGTTGTACACTTCAGTGATGAGCATGATGGATATGGAGTTAAGACTTCTGATTTAGAAGGTTATCTTCATGTTGAACTTTATGGTGTGTGTGGTATCTCTCAGCTGAGGAAGTGGAGTTATGGGTGTAATGACGAATCCGGTGATGGATCAACTGTTGACATGGATGATGTGGATGATGTGGCTGAAGACAAAACGGATGATGAAGATGATGATGATGATGATGAAATGTTTGATGTGGAGGTTGAAGGGTGGTTCGGATTTTTCTCCGTGTCTTTGGCTGGATTGTTGACGTTGAATGTAAGCGTTATGTGCGGTTTGCTGAAGACATGGAGAAGAATCAACCAATTCAGAAGACAAGCTCCACCACCACCCTGTTCCGTTTCCACGATATTATGGCTACAGAAAATCATACACCGGGTGATAATGTTCATGTGCCGCTGTCAAGCTTGCAAGAGAAGGGCTCCCCCTTCTCTAGAAAGTAAGTCTTTTTAAATTTAAATTTTTATTATTAACCGAACGTTTATGCGTCTTACTGTATAGCACTACCCACGCGTTAATGTTTACATTATTAGATCTAAAAAAAGCATCGCTTCGCGCATGCGCGATGCGGTATCTTGCAGCTTCTATTTTCCTCCGTAGTAAAAAGAGCGGCGCTGCTGACACTGCTGGCGCTGCTGGCTCCGCTGGCTCCGCTGGCGCTGCTGGGGAGATCCTAAAAATGACGTCACCCGGGAGGGAATACCCTTGACGCTGCGCGCTACAACGCATGCGCGATGCGGTATCTTGAAGCTTCTATTATCCTCCGCAACGTAAAGAGTGGCGCTGTTGACGCTGTTGACGCTGCTGGCGCTGCTGGCGCTGCTGGCTCCGCTGGCTCCGCTGCCGCTGCTGGGGAGATCCTAAAAATGACGTCATACCAGCGGGGATATCCCAGCAGGGAATCCTCGGATCGTTGTAAAGAGTAAATTAGTTTTAATAATAGGGGAAAAATGCTGATATTAAGTTTATTATTTTTTATTTCAGTTCCACGCGGATTGAGACTCCCGAGAACCCTGCAGGACTTGGTGGGTGCGCCATCCCCGTCTCCTACAGTGAGTGGCCCGGTGACGAGGTCCATGACAGCCGCTGCTGCTGCTGCTGCCGCTACCGCTGCCGCCACCGCTGCTGCTGCCGCTACCGCTGCTGAGACGCCTCGTGGTCGCCCCCAAGATGTAGAGAGCGGGCTTTAATTATTATATATTAAAGATGATTGAATGATATTATGACTTGATTTTTTTTTCAAAAGACACTCTGCCAGTTTGTTATGAAAAAAATGTTAGCTGTGAACAGCTATTAAACACTTCTCTCACATTCGCCCAACATCACGGGAAGATCGCAGAGCACGGTTGAGCATAATTTGGAATATAGACAGTTGAAATCTGTCCTTTTTTTAAATTTTTTTAATTTTTAAATTTTTTTTGTGACTCGTTTTCTCTCCCTCTTTATGATGTGGATGGTTAAATCTAACCCGGGTCGGATTTTTCCCTTCCACAGTGGGTGAATATGAAATGAAGCGTATTGTACACAATTAAGCGACTCAGCCATTTATGAGTGGTGCTGTCACACCGAGATGGCGGAGATTTAGATCCTTCAACCATCTCCTTACGAAAGGAAGTTGACACCGAGTCACATTTTTTAATACAAATCGAGCCAAATATATATATATATATTTCAGTAGCCAAGCTAAAAGCTACAAGCTAAAAGCTACAAGCTAAAAGCTACAAGCTAAAAGCTACAAGCTAAAAGCTACAAACTAAAAGCTACAAACTAAAAGCTACAAACTAAAAGCTACAAGCTAAAAGCTACAAGCTAAAAGCTACAAGCTAAAAGCTACAAGCTAAAAGCTACAAGCTAGCTAGCTAGCCTATTCTTAAATACATCTGTTTCAAGAGTCTGTATTTATCAGACATTTGCATAATCCAACAAGAATTTGGATTAGTCTGAATAGTAGTGGAAGCATAATTTTGAATGTTACACTCCAAAATATTGAGTCTATGGGTTTGGATGAAATTATGACATTGACAGAGATTGGTTTGGTGGCTATTGGATTCGGTATGACTTAATACCGAGTTCAGAATGCAAACAAAAAGATTCACAAGGATTTTTGGATTAGGTTTTGTCTCAAATAATTCTTCATTTAACAAAGCAATGTTCCAATCCAAATCATCACTCGTAGTACTCATAGTACTCATATCGATACTTTTGTGAATTCGTCTTCGAGATTGGTTAAGAGATTAGCTAGATCGGTTCTTTTTGTTTCCTTCAATGCGTTAAGGAAGGATGCGAATGCAGCGGGTCCTCGCATCTGTAGCAGAAATAAAAGGGAGTAATTTCGTTTCGATGGTGCTTCTTCTAATATTTCAGTTACCATTTGCTGATTGAGAATTCCGTCTTGATAAAGAAATGAAAGCACTTCTGTACAAGGTACTTCTCTAACCAAAACTACAAAGTTCCTACGCAAAGCATCACGATCGCATCTGAGCATTTTGAGGAAATGTTTCGAACTAAAAATATTTTATTTAGATAGAGCGCGTGGGGGTCGCGCTTGAGCAGGTTTGGGCACGCGCGCTCACGTGCGGTCACGCTTGAGCACGCTTAGGCACGCTTTTGGGTGCGCGCGCACGCTTGGACACGTGCGTCGAATGTGGACGCTAAATAATAACAAAAATGAGTCTTTTCAACCGTGCGTCGAATGCGGGCTTTAAAATTCCTGCTAAATAACACCAAAAATGAGTCTTTTCAACTGTGCGTCGAATGCGGGAACTAAAATCCCTGCTAAATAATACCAAAAAAAAATGAGTAATTGTCTTTTTCAACCGTATGTTCAACTCTGTATTCAACCATCCAGGTAAACCAACCATGCAGTAAACCAACCATAAATTGTTTTATGCACCTGTTTAAAATCGTAGCTTCTGGGGTTTCCCCCCCTGATAGGGTTTCTGTTAACCCTCCTAGTCGTGGTTTCATTGCAATTTACTCTAAGTCAACTTTCGTAGCTTCTGAATATATGGATGGGGTGTGAAACAATCGTGGTATCATTGCATTAAGATGAACTCGCGTATAGTTAAGCGTACTTTAAACAATAAACTTTGAAGTTGAGTAGTGTCACCTGGAAATGGAATATAAGGTCCAGAATTTTTTCTAAATAGCATCACAATCTTCATAGACAGCAATAAGCATTTACAGAACCACACTCTGAGATGAATTCTACTTGCAACTGCCCAGCAACTGATGTTAAACTTTTATACCTGGGGTATGCAATACTGGCAGGGATCATGCTAGTATTAAGCATTCAACTATTCGTAAGTGGAATTTAAACAATAATTCACCTCTCTAATTTTATGAATTTATATATAAATAGTTATGTTATAACGAATTAGTGGAATTTAACGGTGATATAAATTTATAGATAACTCGAATATCATTGCAATTTACGGTTTTATAATGATATTTTTTCCTAATTTTTAGGGTGCAGCCAGGACAAAGAAAATTGTTCACTTTTGCGCTGAGAGGTTGTCAGCATTTACTCAAAATGCATCGACGGAAACGGAGCAGTAAGTTTATTTTCACAAGTATTCTGGATAATTCTGTGTGTATTTATAACTATTACTCAATCATATAGAAAAATATCTCAAAAATAATCCTTTTTCTTTTCAGAAACCGAGACTTGGAAGGGAGCTATACCGGAGATGATTCCGTAAGGGGTAATACCCCGGTATTTACCATCCCAACCCTCCCAATCTCCCCATCCAACCCACACCGATGGAGTTTCCCAACTCTTCTCACTCCCGGTCCCAGATCCCCGGCTAGCTCCCCATCGGCTCACTCCCCATCGGCTCACTCCCCATCTCGTCGCTCCTCTACCCCACCCGCTATCGCCTACGTCCACGCCACCCAGACAAGAACCAAACGATACGCCGAATCGTCTTTATAAATATTGTTAATTTTATTTTATTCTTATTGCGAAAATTTGTGTTTTTTTAATATTTATAATAAATTTTTTTTAATATTTATAATAAATTTTTTTACCTGAAATACTTCGTTCGTATCGGTTCTAATATTATATCTAAGGGTTTGGATGAGATACCATCAGCTAATACTTCCCTTTTAGGATAAAAATAAGCGAATCCGGCTCTATTCTGTTGGTACGTGAAAATAGTATTACTTTTACTGATAAATCCTACATTGGTAGAGCTACGACTTTCCTTAGTCTCCAAAACGCTTTTAAATATTTCTAGAGGGTTTTTGACTCTGTTTTTGGATATACCTTTAGAACTAAACTTACAATGGTCTTTGTCGGCTACGATATAGGTTTTAGAACAGAGTCCATAGAATATCTCACCTTCGTATTCACGTTTAAATAACCCGGGGCAACGATTATCATATTTAGTGTGTTCTGGGCAACAAGTTCTTGGAAACCAATGAGTTTCAGCATCAACGTCTCTAACCGAACAATATCCATTTAACTTATGTTTATATTCATCTAAGAGTTCTGGTTTAATCACATCTTGCAATGTTTCCCCTGCTATTGAAAAGTAATTGCTGTCCGTATCCATCTGAAGCATTTGAAACTTATCTCTAGGAACGTATTTACAGAGAAAATCGTAATAGAATTCTAACATTCTTAACTTGGCATATTGCAGAATGAAAAAACCTATTTGAATTGGTAAATCTAACTTAATCTTGTTTTTTTGAGATTCGATTTCATAAAATTCAAAATCATCGGAAAGTTGGGTCATGGATTTGAATCCTTTCTCGTTAGCTTTGAGGCAAGCCTCATTCTCACCTTCTACATATCTAACATCCGACTGCTTCAGTTTATTAAGGATAGTTGATCCATAGGCGGAATTTCCTATAAGTTTTGATAAATCGGCAATTATTGATAAATCTGGATCTCTATCTCCCGCTCTCCTGGCCTCTGTCACATCGGTCACAAAATCCTGAAAGCACTTCATTCTGTTATATTCTATGACTTGGTGAATTTTGGATACGACTAAACCGTGCTCTAAATACCATTTCAATAAAGGTGTAGCAAATAGCATTTTCCTAGCTTTCATTCCTCCTACCAACAGTCTTCTAGGTTTTGTATTCATTCCTGAATCACGAGCAAAATTTTGCATATGTTCACCTATTACTTCGAATGGAATATCGGTAGTGCAAAATATCGGTGACATCTCACTAAAATAATCGTATGGTGTCAAGTTATCCGGCTGTTTGAAACCTTGTTCCCATTTTTCGGGGACTGCGATGTCTACTTCTACCATACCGAAGAGCTCATCCCGTTTCACCGCTTCTAAAATTTCCTTTTCGGTCAAAGTTTTCTTATTTTTTTTGAAAAACTTGGGTCTTTGGTTTTCTATAAATTTTTGCAAGTCCGGAGTATCTTTAATCATTTTCAGAAATTCGCATTCCCATATTTCCTCAACTTCGTATCCTAACTTTTTGTAGTAGTTATTCCTATCTTGTCTTCTTTTCTGCGCGAGTAACCCTTTTTTCTTTTCTTTCTCAGATAAATTTTTATTCATTAGAGGACAATCACCGCCATGATGGTGGAAATAGCAACCATCGTATTGATATATTTTAGTTATATTATTTGAACAAGATACTCCATCAGCAAAGAAACGACCATCTCTCTTTTCCTTATTTCCATTTCGTTTATGCCAAATCTTTAGATTTCTTTTATGACTTAAATAATCCATCCAATAGAACATGTTATCATATCTATCCCTCACCACGGGTTTAAATTCATCTTTCGCGTGTCTTCTAATGAATGAACCCACTGGAAATTCTTTGCTGAAGGCGTATAGATATAAAGCATTAGCGTCATATCCTATTATTCTCTTCACCCGATTATTACCACCCCGAATAAATGTCTTATCTCTCTGAGCTTGTCTGTGAAAAATAATAGAAGCTCCTCCAATTATATTCTGTAAATAGGAGAAGTAAAGGTCCGAATTTTTTTGGTCAATCAGAGAAAAATAGGCACCATTTTTCTCTGCACTCTGAAAAACTAATTGCCTAGCAATTCCTGGGACACTAATGGAGCTTTTGAAAATATCTATTCGCTTAACCTTATAAAAGTCTTGCAGCTTCATAACTGCTTTAACGAATGGTGTCACATCTAAATTATTATACCATATAAGAAAATCTTTAAAACAACTCATATTTTCGCTCAACCAAACTGTTTTCAACCATTGGTAATTTTCAAATGTCTCCAGGATATTGCATTGTTTTAGATAAGAGTAGAACGCTTCGTATGGAGGTAATTCTGGATAATCTAACTTGGAGGGATCATCAAAAAATTCGTAAGGAAAATATCCTTTCTTTTCTTGAATTTTAAAAGCTTTTAAAAAGCTAGAATAACTCGTCCCAGGTGCCAGGTAATTGATGATATCTAAGAATTTAAACCTCTCATTCGCTAGACAGGAGTATGAATTGTTTTTCTTCACAACAAACTTATGTTCTACGTTATGCATCTCTAAACAACGAGCTATTTCCCTTTTGATTAAATTCATATCATATTTTGCTGAATTAAATCCTAAAACTGGAATCAGAGTGCAATAACGTTCGAATGTTTCAATCATGTTTTGAATTTTTTTACGCATTATATCATTGAAAGTTTCTTTCTCATCAACTTCTGTATTCCAAGTACTCAATTGTAATTCTAATTCTTCCGTAACATAACTAAGTTTCTCTTGTATGAGCGCTTGTGCAGATGTTTGAATTCTTATCATGTATGCGAGCATTGATTTAACGAGTTTCTCTCTATCTTGCTCCACTATACAGTGGGCTTCTTCAAAGTCTGGAACATTACTACAAATACTAACGCTAATCGGAATGTGCTCTGCTGTCATCATTGTATTTTCTACGGAATCATTCTCTATTTTTTTCAAATATGCCTCGAAATCGTAGACTATAAAATATTCGTAAAATCGTTCATCATTGGAGACATCTATTCCGAATTCTTCTAACTGCTCAAAAATATTTCGTTTCATATCGTAAAAACCACCCGGAAATTGATATTTCGTTGCTAATGTACACGTTTGGCTGTGTCTTTTACATATGGGGAAAGTTTTGAAGTGTTTTTCACAGTTTGAGCATTGATGTTTACTACAATATCTATTAATATCAGTGATATATGATAAGTGATACTGGTAAAGATTCAAATTCATACTGTTGACGTATCTATGAGTTGATTTAAATATGGAGTGCGCAGTTCCATCTTCGTGTAAAGAAAATATGTTGACGTTTAACTGAAAAAATCTCTCAAAATCTGGAATTAGCTTCAGGTCAACGCCTCCTTCCAAATCTTGCTCGCAAACGCTAGCAAATTCTTTGTAGTATTTTTCTACTTTTTCTTCGAAATCTCTGGTGTTTCTGTACATATCTCTGTGTTTATGATATGCTAAGCACCTGAATAGACAAAGGTTGTCTTCATATTTGTTTTGACTCTTAAAACTATGCGTGAGGGATATAATAGATTTACTGTTTTTTATATAACCCGGTAATTCACCCTGACCTAAAGGGAAGCCTGTTGAAGTAATATAGAATCTAACGTTAGTTATTAGAACTAATCTCCATTTAGTGTCGGGTCTGTCTTTAGATATATAAGCTGTTAGATCTAATTCATTCAGATGATCCTGGACTTTTTCTAAATCGAGTCTATTTGAAATAGATATGGGAAGATCTAAAAGTGGGTAATTGCTGTACGCTTTAAAATATCTATAATCCCCAGTTTCAACATGTTGAAGAATAGAACCGAAAGACAAGTTTAACTTAAAAGTTTGGTTTTGATCATCATATATTTCGCTTGCAAAACCCATAAGGTCTTCAATGCTGAAATCTTCAACAAGTGGGTAATTATAAAAGCTTTGGGGTTGTCCTAATTCGTGGTTATCATAAATGAATGAGTGATATCTATTGTAAAATTCTTGTAATTCCTCATCTTCTATGGATAATATGTGTGCTTGTCCTCGACCTCGTTGGATATGGGAATCTCTTATGTGAAGGTATAAGGAGTGTCTATTCTGAAATTCTTCTGAACACCGTCTACACCTAATTCTATGATTTTTTTTGTGATAACGTTTATGGGCACTCAGGCTCTTTTCAGAATTAAAAATCCTCCCGCAAACTTCGCATAGCACATCAAGTGACTGAACGGTTGACTGAACGGTTGACTGAACAGGTGACTGAATGGTTGACTGAATGGTTGACTGAACACATGGCTGAACAATTGCGGTTTGATTTGTTTGTACGCTATTACAACTTCGTTTGCATGGTTGCACAGTGTTGTCAGTGTTGTGTGAATCAGTAAGTGTCCTTTTTCGGGTTTTTTTACAAATATGTTTTCCAAAACTTTTTTTTGATTTGAATATGGAGTGACATGAGTGACATTTAATTTCACACGAGTGAGAATCATGAGCTAGGCTGTTGGTGAAAATTTTCTTACATTTTTGACAGTCAAACACTCCCTCACAAACTTTCATGTGTTCGGTTAATGAGGATTTTTTCTTAAAAGTTTTGCGACAATTTGGACACGAAAAAGTCTGCTGTGGTACCTGCGGTACCTGCGGTACCTGCGGTACCTGCAGACTTTGCAGTAGTTGGAGATCAGTTGGATTATTTTTTTGACTAATAAATTTGTGTTTTGTTCCCTTAGGAAGTTGACATTTAAGTTCGTGTCTTTGCTTTGCATAGAAACTTTGAAATTGTTTGTTACAGTGCTGACATTTCATCATTTCCTGACATTTATGTACACCGAATAAAGAAACTGAAGTAAATTGTGCATGACATTGTACACATTTTTTTAATCCTGTACATTTCTTTTGATGTGTGTTCCTCTTAAAGCTAGTGGTGAAAGATTTACCACAAACATTGCAGTTATGCGGTAGTGGTTTTACTGGTTGTACTGGTTGTACTGGTTGATTGAATTCAGGAAAAGGATCATGAGTGACTGTTTGAATTGGAATATTACCTTGGCAATTGCTTTGATGTAGTTCTTGAAAGACTCTATTGGTGAATTGTTTGAAACATTTTTGACAGTAAAGATGGTTGTTTAACTGCTGAAGTCTGCTTTGAATTTGTGCATCCCCAATCAGATTGTTTCTGTGTGCAAACTGTATTAAATCTTGTTCATTTGTGAAATTTTGAATCATATGTGTGAAATCATCATATGCGGTTACCAGATAATTGCTATTGCTAGTGAATTGAGAAAGTCTATCTTTAACCTGAGGGTCTTGGGTTAGATCGTTTCTATGAGCGAATAGCATTAAATCGTGCGAGTTTGTGAAATTTTGAAGCATTTGTTTAAAATCATCGTACGCTGAATCATTTGTTGTTAGCTGATTGTATCTATCTCTAACTTGAGAGACTTCGCTGAGACCATTGTTACTTTGAAAATATTCATTGATCAAAGCGTCATCTCTGCTCTCTGCCATTTCAATGATGAGGAACAAGAGTACCAATCGCTTTTATGATGGTGATTTCAATGCAGGCCTGCTGGCCTGCTGGCCCGCTACAGGCTACAGGATGGCGAGTTATTTTTAGAAAATGACTTCATCGCAGCAGGGTGCAATGGATTTTCTATTTTTAGAATTGGGGGTTTCCTATGACGTGATGACTTTGACAGGTGTGCGATTTATTACCTACCCTTCCTTCACATAAGCTACCCTAGCTTCACCGAATGCATTGGAGTGTGAAATTTAATTACTACCCTACTTCATCCTGTTCTCCAAAAGACAATGGGTTTCCCTTTGATGTTGCTACCTTACTACCTCCGTTTCACCAAAAGTCAAGTGGATTGTGCGGCTTCCCTTTGATGTCTGTGCCCTACTGTATATTACTACTGCGGCCCTTTTGATGTCTTTTAAGACGTTTCGTTTCTATAGCAACGGATGTCAACCTAAGAATCAGCCCATCTCTAAAATCTGTAAACATTTATCATCCCAAATTGACTGCGGTTACCTCAGACCTAGCTATTATCAGTTACAGGGAATTCTGTGGTATTTTGGAAGTTTATTTATTTGATTTGTTAACTATATAATGTTTATACATACGAAATATTACATTTGCAAAAGGTGCTATTTATCTACTAAATGGTATTATATGTATATGTTTATTATAAACTTCATTGAGGTATATACATTTGACAGAAATAATTAGGCAAATTACAAGTACATTTAAAGAGATATGAATGAATTACAAATTAAGGAATCAATTTAGACAAAGATTTAAAGTGTATATGAATAATTACTATAATTTTCAGCCATATTTCTAATTTTTGATAACACTAATATATTTCTTAACATCTAAACTATGAAATTATATTAATCATTTGTATGTCAATATAAACCAGATAAACACATTCTTGGAATTTTCAATATTTATTTTTGTTATCAATTTAATTTTTCAGCAAATTTCATTAAAAAAAATTATAGATTGGCAGACAAATAAATAAATAATATACAATACCAAGTATATGGACTTTACTATTCCTTTTCATGGACTTAATTATTTCCCTAATTCAAAGTTTGCATGGAAAGCTGAACTATTCCCTGGTGAGATCTAATTAAAGAGCACACCTCTAGCTATAGTAATATATTCAGGGAAGGCCAAATATACTAAATATACCTTTTACATACATTTGGATCCTCGTTTGTCAAATATATTGACAAGGTACCCCTTAATCTAACATATTGGCACTGGGGCTATCCATGTGTAAAGGGGGGGGGGGGGGGTACATACCCCTTTCATTATTTTAGGTACAATATCAATCAAAGGGTAAATGATTATGATGGTCCAGCCCCACCAGAGGGTATATACCCCCACAGGGGTGGCAATAGATCATGATCTACCCTCTGGTATGCAGTGGTCAGTGGGGGCCATTTGGGCCACTAGGTGTCCACTACACAGGTGACCAGAGGTCAATTTGTCGGTCAGAGCCCAACCAGAAAATTGCCTCTCAAATATGTACAAGTTGTATGGCACATCTGAGCAGCTTTTGATTATCAAACATGAAATGACACACACATTGGAACTGTGAGATTGAACTAGAAAAGGACTACTCCGTTGTATAGAATTGTAGCACATTAAATTGCAATTTATTAATTATAGTTTCTGGCCAATATTCAACAAATATAGATTGCCCACTAATTGGTTGACAGATATATATAAATAGATTAGATTGATAGATAGATATAATAATATATTGATAGATAGATAGGTAGATATATAGATAGATAGACAGGTAGATAGATAGATAGATCGACAGGTAGATAGGCAGGCAGCCAGATAGATAGATAGATAGATAGATATACAGGTAGATAGGCAGGCAGCCAGATAGACAGGTAGATAGATAGATAGATAGACAGGTAGATAGGCAGCCAGCCAGATAGATAGATAGATAGATAGACAGGTAGATAGGCAGGCAGCCAGATAGATAGATAGATAGATAGATAGATAGATACCTTCTTGTTGCCCATATTTCCTTAGCATCATAATTCACCTGTAAGCTGCTGCCCTCTGGTGCTATCCCCCTGCACTTGTCTCTCTGACTCTTCTCTCCCATTCAATTCGTTCCGGCTCAGTTGCCACTTTCCTGGTTTTGTCATGATCGGAAACTGAAGCCACATTTCACCCCCAACACAAGCCGAGGGGGTGGGGTAGGGGGGCTGGGGCGTAAAATGGGGAGGGAGATTTCTGCCCAACCTCCCCACAACCTCCTCACAACGTCCTAACCACGTTCTTGGCTTTGCTTCCAAGGAATATCGCGTCAGAGTGCTGCAAGATAAAGAGTGTGAAAGATACAATGCAATAAAATACAATAAAATACAATACAATGCAATACAATACAATACAATACAAAATAATACAATTAAATACACTACAATGAAATACAATGAAATACAATGCAATGCAATACAATACAAAATAATAAAATGCAATAATTGTTTACTTTAACGAATTCTTTTTGAGTTTAGTATCGATTGGTATTTACTTATCATCTCATCATTTTGTTTGTCACTGGCAGCTGGTCATATTACTTAATCATGAAGTATGAATATTATCATCATTATATCAATTAATCAAAGTTCTTCTTTTTGTATGCTCTTATTTGAACAATATCTTCATAGGTGGTGCATTGTATTCTTACTGTGAGGTTTGTTATTATTTTCTGTTTATCACACACCGTGTTGTTGTTCTCATAAAAGCGTCACTTCTGACTTGTGGCACCCTTAATCCGATCCTAACACAGCTTCTTTTTTTTTTATTGTGGGGTAACTAAGCAAACAGGGGTTGGGAAACTACTTTTTTACCCCAAAAAGTTGCCAAGAAAGTTTTGGACGATTACCACTAATATTTTGAAAGATCCATCATTCCATAATTATGATCATATTTTATCCCAAATTATTTTCAAGACACAATTGAGTTATACTTTTTTCCTCGTTTTAATGCTTGATATTTTTCCTTTTTTTATTACTTTTTATCATCCAATTTCCTGCCTGGTACTACCAGCCTCCTGAAAATAAATAAATGCAATTGATTTATTGAGACACTGAGAGCTCATATCTAGACAACCATAATATGTCTCATTGTCTCAATTGTCTCAATGTCTCAATGTCTTAATGTCTCAATGTCTCATATGACCACCTGCAGGCGGACGTAATGACGAGATTATATAGCTGCTTGGAGTCACACAGTTCACATTTACCCCATGGGTGGGTCTTTTACTTAATACGTTTCCTATCTTTCCAATCAATTTTCTGCAAAAGAAGCACAACGGAAGAAAAAAGACCCACCCTCGGGGTGAATGTGTACCATGGTGTGGACTCCAAGCCTTATAATCTCATCAAATGGTGGTGTCCTGTGGTGAGAGTAGGAACTGTCACTCTATTCTATTCTATTCTATTATATTCAGACAGACAGTCAGACAGATAGCTAGACAGACAGATAGATAGATGGATAGCTAGACAGACAGACAGACAGATAGATAGACAGATAGCTAGACAGCTAGACAGACAGACAGACAGATAGATAGACAGATAGCTAGACAGCTAGACAGACAGACAGATAGATAGACAGATAGCTAGACAGACAGATAGACAGATAGACAGAGGAGATAACCAGAACATCATGTAGACCACAGCCGCCATCTTCTCACCTGTGCTTGTTCTGATGAATTGCTGGAAAACTTCATCACTTTGCAGGCGTTGCATAAACCAGGAATCAATTAACTTATGACAAATGCAGGGTTGCAAACCTTAAGTTAAAGGTTCACAAAAAACCAACAAAAAATTAGAAATCACTTGCCGCTAGGTGGAGCTGCAGGGCCCCCTGGGGGTATGTACCAGAACTAAGATGGTACCCACTAGCGCCCTCAACCATGCAGAACCTAACCATGACCCTCCAGTTACACAGTTTCTGATTTCATCATAGAAAACCTTCATCACCCATCCTAAATGGTCCAAGGGTGCCATCATTAGGCCAGGAGCAATTTGTTGGTGAATTTTGGTTGTCAGAAGCACCCAGCTAGGTTAGTTGGTTGGTCTAACAGGCTACAGAAGGATTAGAGAACAAGTGTATGGCAAGGAGGTGTTTTGAAACCTATTGATATTGTTGCTTAACTGTTGATTTGAGGATATAAACAAAAAGGTTTTGTTCGGCTTTATTTCAAGGTTGTGTTTGGCAGATTTACCAGGTTTGAGAAAAAGTGTGTGGCAAGGAGGTGTTTTGAAACCTATTCATATTGTGGCTGGACTGTTGATTTGAGGAACATATTTGTAGTTCTGGTTGGTGCTATATTTCCCAGGTTGTGTTTGGCAGATTTACCAGGTTTGAGAAAAAGTGTGTGGCAAGGAGGTGTTTTGAAACCTATTCATATTGTGGCTGGACTGTTGATTTGAGGAACATATTTGTAGTTCTGGTTGGTGCTATATTTCCCAGGTTGTGTTTGGCAGATTTACCTGGTTTGAGAAAAGGTGTGTGGCAAGGAGGTGTTTTGAAACCTATTCATATTGTGGCTGGACTGTTGATTTGAGGAACATATTTGTAGTTCTGGTTGGTGCTATATTTCCCAGGTTGTGTTTGGCAGATTTACCTGGTTTGAGAAAATGTGTATGGCAAGGAGGTGTTTTGAAGCCTACTGATGTCATGATGTTACTGCTGGTGGCAAATAGAAGTTAACCAGTAAAACTTCCATGAAAATTGAATCCATCTTGTTCAAGAAAATTCTAATTTACTTAATTTCGTTGATTCATGCTTAATTGCTTAGGAACCTTGCCATTAAGACCACTTGGTGTAAAAATACAAAACAGGTACCAAGAATAGGAGTGGTCTTTATAACTAGGTACTTTTGACCTAGAAATGATTTCACCAAATTTTGACTGAAGGTCTGAGGCCCCGTTGAGCCTAAGTTGGATGGCTGTTTCCTCCATCATCTTATTGCCATGGTCCCTGCCTGTCCTAATTAGCCCACCAGGTAAAACTTGTAAAGCTCTAATCCACCACCATTATCTCTCTGGATTGTTTCACTTCGACCTCGCTAAACCATGGCCACCGGACCAAGTGTCCGTTAAACTGAGGTTAAAATGCACCTAAACATCATCAAATACAGTATTTTATTAACGACCATAGTCTTACATCCCATAATATAGAGTGGGCCTGGCAAATCTCACTCCGGTCACGTCTGGTGCGAGAAAAGGCGAGAACAAGAGACAGGCGGGTGAGGGAGGGGGTGAGGACACTGTTGGGGGGTAAAGAGGACGCCCCCTAGGGTCAGCTTCATCAGCAATTTGCAGGAATTTGCAGCACAGCAGTGTCGCCCTCTGTGGGATGGCCTGGCCAACAGGGATAGGGAGGGTTCAAGGAGGGGTTAGGATGGTTCTGGGGAGGTTCTGGGGAGGTTCTAGGAGGGGAAGGAAAGCAGGGGAGGGCCAGGGGTGGATGGGGGAGTGAAGCCTGTGAAGGAGGCTGAGAGAAGAATTGTATTGTATTGTAATGTCTCAATGCTACTGGGTCTGAAGCTCAGTCAGCTTATACGATCAGCTGCAGGCAGACGTAATGATGAGATGATATGGTTAGGAGTCAACATCATGTTTCACATTTACCCCATGGGTGGGGTCTTTTACTTGCCTCAGCATAGACACCGAGTGTATAAGGCACCTCCAATTTGGCGATCAACAGCTAGCTGGGATGTAGCTCATAAAAAGTCAAGCAGCATTGGCTTGATCAGCATACATGACCAGCAACCACAAACCAATATAATGATGAAACGCTAAGGTTTGGAACCCACATGTTGTCATGGTAACCCCAAGAGTTTGATGCTTACAAGTGTACATTCCCAAAGAAAATAATATTCGCCAATTCCATATTGGCCCGATCCTCGCAAGGTCCTGAATTCAATAAGAGGTCCAGGCACTCTTCATGAGCTACATCTCAGCTGGATGTAGTTTGCAGTATCATTGGGAGACATTGGGAGACACTGGGAGACATTGGGAGACACTGGGAGACAGTGAGAGACACTGGGAGACATTGGGAGACTTCATGAACCATCCACGGTCAGAAGCTAGGGGTCAGAGATAAGCAATTGTCTTCCTAGGACGGAACATCCATGACTGCCCAAGAAATGTTAGGTGAACCCTTTACCAGATTCTGGTAAGGCCTAAGGTTGAATATACAACTCCAACAACGGAGAACACTGTCACAAGCCTGCTGAATGACCCATGCCTGGACATCCTGCACAAGACAGATTGTCCCAACCACAACACTGGTAACTTCCACCACAGCCACCAGAGGGCACATCGGTAAATCCATTTAAAGAGCTATACCAGTACTCCTTCATCACATGGGCCATTAATTTAAGGAAGAAGAAGAAGGAGAAGAAGAAACAGAAGGAGAAGAAGTAGAAGGAGAAGAAGTAGAAGAAGTAGAAGAAATGGAAGAAGTATTAGTAGTAGAAGAAGAAGAAGAAGTGGAAGAAGGAAGAAGTAGAAGATGAAGAAGAAGGAAGAAGAAGATGAAGAAGAAGAATCAGCAGAAGAAGAAGAAGGAGTATAGAAGTATGAGCAGAAGTATAAATAGGAGAAAAAGTAGAAGAAGAAGAAGTATTGCAAGAAGAAGAAGATGAAGAAGAAATATAAGCACAAGTAGAAGGAGAAGAAGAAGCCAACCTTGCCATATGATCAAATTGGCTAAAAGGGTTCAAGTATAGATATCCAGGGCCAGAAATAACCACCTGGAGCTCTGTTCGTCCAAGACCAAACCAAGACCAAACCAACCAAGCCATACCGAGCTGTAATTTATATCTGTCAGGAGATGGCCATACGATTGGCAAGACTTTGTTTTTATAACTTAGCTAGTTCGTTTAAGTGATAATTTATGATTTAGTCATAGTCTATATTTTGATGGATCAATTATGATGGTGAACTTATTATTACTTACACTAGACAGCTATGGCTAGATTATTTGGTGTAGAAGCAGGTAGCAGGGTCTTTTAAGTAGTGCTCAGTCTAGCTCAGTCTAGCTCAGTTTAGCTCAGTCTAGCTCAGTCTAGCTCAGTCTAGCTCACTTTAAGACTGAAACATCAATTTCATGGACTCCTGAGTACTTGATATTATAAGCCACGGAAACAAAATAGATGAACTTTGCATAGTATTTCAAACCACTACAGCACCAACCCAGTGTTGATAGAAAGCAAAGCCCAGCTTCGGCGGGAGGGCCCCCCGATAATTAATCAAAAACTCACAAAACGGAGTTTGGGGGAGCGGGTGGCTGGCACATGGGGGGCGGGGGTGGGGGCGGGACGGGGGTCTGGCTTGTGGGGTCTGCGTTAGCCTAGCTGTTACTATCTTTTATTTGCTAAATAAATCTTCCATGCTTCTCTTGTTTACAAATTATTATGGCTTGCTTGCTCATGTGGTTTTTGTTGTTGCTATGGAAACCGTTTTGTGTTTCGTGTTTGATATACTCTGATGGGGCTAATTCCATGCCTCCCCGCAGACCACACATGTGAGGGGAGGGGGGATTAATTTAGTGGTTGTGATTGAATCTAATATTTATGTCCTGTGGAAAAGATTAATAAGTCAAAATTGGTCGAATTTGGTCCGTCTAGTTCAAACTTTGCAATCTGCTAAATTCCAAAAAACATTTTTTTTGTAAATCAATTAATTTAAATTGTAAAAAAGAATCTATAATTAAGTATGCTGTTTAGCTATCAAATTCTTGTTTTTCTAAATACTGACTTAAACCTTAACCAAACTTACATAATGTTACTATAGTTACAGCATGGCAAAAGTAATGATGATATGACTCACATAGTAACTATGACATGCAATTCAATAAACCAGCACTGTAATATTATTGCAATAAATATAGACCTATACTTTTCAATTTCTTCACATATCTCAATATGGCAGACTTCTGGCAAACACATGATGACTATGGCATTCATTTGACACATGATTCACAGATATGACACATGATTTAGCACCATGACACTGTCATTGACACATGATTTAGTAGCATGACACCAGAGTCCAGATTTTCCACTTTGTGATTTCTGGAGATCAACTTATGAATGTGGCTAATTACCGCTAGAGGGCCAATCAGGCTGTCATTTATAGTTCTCCCCACAGCTGGCAGGGGGCGTGTTTGTCGCACGTGCGGTCTCGTTCTGGTCACGGGAATTCTCGCAGACCGCGTGGTTTTGTGTTTGCCCAGCGCAGTTTGTAGTAAATGAACAGTCAGATTGTTTCCAGGGCAACAGGATGATAAATGACAACATTTGGCGGCCATATTTTCATATTTCTAGCTTTGCTTATCAATATATTGTGTAAATATCACTTTTCAATAAAGGCGCCTTTAAAGTTTTAGTAGTGAACTCAGTCATGGAGTCACTGTAGGGGTGACTCCATGACTCAATAGAGTCTTTTCACTGAGCAGCCCTGAGTTCAGCAAGACATAATTCCTTCCTCTCCTCTTATTACTCATTTTGCTTTTCAGACATAGAAGATAATCACTGACTTATATATTAAATAAATATAACTTCCTTAGAATAATAACAAAATTAACTAAATGATAAAGTGTCAAATATACATTAAAATTAACTAAAAATACTGCTGCTAGGATGCACTTTGCTTCAGCCAATCACAGCCGAGGGCAGGAACTTTTTCAGCCAATATAAATGCAGTATTCCGTTTTAGCCACCTGGTGGAAATACAGAAAACCTTCCGTGAAAATTCACAATATGCCACCTATGGGACAAAAGAGCAACTATAGGTGTATAAGGAAGACTTAGCATCTCATCATTACATCTGCGTCGGTCTGTTGATTATGAGTAAATAATTGGAGCTTCAGACCATGGCAATATGCTGTATTCATGTCAAAAACACGATACAGTGCTAGAACAACTTACAGGCCAATCTTGAGTCTTTCTCAACTCTTCATTAGGGTAAGGCCAGTACAGCAAAGTTTATCTGACCATGGACGCATAATATGTACTCAATCGACAATTGTTATTCTTACGCAATCATAGAAGGCTCTGTGTTGCCCGGATGTTTCCAAATAAGGCTGGGAGGGGGTGGAAGGGGAGGGGTGAACGTCATGGAGTACCCGGATGAAGTAATGGCCTCCACAGGAAGTTATGGCAAAGACTTCAGCCTGGGTGCTTCCGAGAATATTAATAGAGCTCATCCCATAGTTGCTTGGCTGCCTGAAGAATGGAACAAGTAATGCAGGGAAAAGGACATTAGTGATGGGCAGACAGACGGAGAGACAGACGGGCAGCTAGACAGACAGACAGACAGACAGACAAACAGAAAGAAAGAAAGAAAGAAAGAAAAAGAAAGAATCAATAGATAGATAGGTAGATAGATAAATAGATAGATAGATAGATAGATAGATAGGTAGACAGATAGAGATAGGTAGATGGATAGATGGATAGCTGATTGATAGATGGATAGATAGATGGATGGATAGATGGATAGATAGGTAGATAGATAGATGGATGGATAGATGGATAGATAGACAGATAGATACTCTTTATGAGCTACATCCCAGCTAGATATAAGCTGACTATAGTTTCAGACCCAGTAGCATTGAGACATTTAGCGTAGAAAGAAAGAAAGAAAGAAAGACAGAAAATTTAAAAAAGAAGAGAGAAAAAAAGAAATTGTACATATTTATGAAATTATTAGAAAATATTGACTCAGTAACCAATGGCGTGTTGTTGAAACTTAACTCAATTGCTATATAATTCTATAAACATCTTTCTCGTGTTATTGACAACTTATTGTTTTAGTTTCAAGAAATAACAAATTACACCAGAAAAAAAAACAACTAATGACGCACTAGTTCCCATGACACCGAAGAACTTCCTAAAATAAATGTTCTCAAATGCCCGAGAGAAACTCCCCATTGTCCGTGATTATTCCGACATTATTTGTTCCAACGAAACAGGAAGGAATTAGGCAAATTGCGCCAATTATCAAATCGTGTTTCAAATAATAACTGTTGCTTGGCAACAAGAGTGTCGCAGGTGTTGGCTGCAGTCAGGGCACTAGGCCTTTGTTTACAATTGGCAAATCACCTTCCAAATCTCGCGTAAGACGAGAGGAGTCAAGATCAGACGAGACTTCAAACGGGAAAGTGAATAGGGAATTATGGGAAAGGGGTAAAGGGGTATGAGATTGACTCATAAGGGATTATTCGATCAAATGATTATAAAAATAGATTTCAATAGGTCAATTCTGCTCAAATTTGATTCCAATGAAATTTCATGAAGAATATACTTGAGTAAGAATATAATATAATATAATATAATATAATATAATATAATATAATAGAATAGAATAGAATAGAAGGTACATTAAATTCCTTATTTTTCAACTTTTCTACGTCATAATGGGCTGTCGTTTCTGCCACCAGGGGGAGCAGCTGAGGCAGAGAGAAAAGTGGGCGATAATTTGTGAAACCCGAGAAGAAAATGTCGCAAAATGCTGGCAAATGTCGCAAAATGAGGCAAATGCGGCCATAGCATAAGATAATTGTCCCATTATGACAAAGAGTGATTTTTGCGACATGAAAAATGAATGGGAAATTAACAATAAATTAATTTTTTTACGTATTTTTGATTTTTCCTCAAAAATGCCATTATTTATTCCTCCTTTTGTTTAAATCATGTAATATATGGGAGAGGCATTTCTGCAGCCCATCTGGTAGAGAAATATTACCAACAACATTTATTAAGTTCTATTTATTATATTAACCAGCTGGTTCAGCTAGTCCTGGGCTCCAACCTGTTCTACATAAGTTCTACATCAGATATTACTTTGACTAAAACTGACTAACTTTTCAGCTAAATATGACTAATTTGTTAGAAAATGGATACAGAGGAAGTCATTCTTTATACACAGTCACAAAATGGCTAGAGTCAGTAAATTGTCTAAAATGAATAGCCAAACCGTCTGGAAAACTTTATTTTATACTGATAAGCTGAGTCAGAGATATCTAAGATAAAATAAGATTAAGATGAGATGAGATGAGATGTGATGAGATGAGATGAGATAGGATAGGATAAGATAAGATAAGATGAGATGAGATGAGATGAGATGAGATACGATAAGATAAGATGAGACAAGACAAGACAAGACATGACAAGATAAGATAAGATAAGATAAGATAAGATAAGATAAGATAAGATGTGATAGGATATTATATGATAAGTTAAGATGATATGAGATGACATGAGATGTCATGAGATAAGATAAGATAAGATAAGATAAGATAAGATAAGATAAGATAAGATAAGATAAGATAAGATAAGATGAGATAAGATGAGATAGGATATTATATGATAAGTTAAGATGATACGAGATGACATGAGATGTCATGGGATGAGATTATATAAGATAAGATGAGATGAGATAAGATAAGATAAGATAAGATAAGATAAGATAAGATGAGATGAGATAGGATATTATATGATAAGTTAAGATGATATGAGATGACATGAGATGCCATGAGATGAGATTATGTAAGATAAGATGAGATGAGATAAGATAGGATAAGATAAGATAAGATGTGATAGGATATTATATGATAAGTTAAGATGATATGAGATGACATGAGATGTCATGAGATAAGATAAGATAAGATAAGATAAGATGAGATAAGATGAGATAGGATATTATATGATAAGTTAAGATGATATGAGATGACATGAGATGTCATAAGATAAGATAAGATAAGATAAGATAAGATAAGATAAGATAAGATAAGATAAGATAAGATAAGATAAGATGAGATGAGATGAGATGAGATGAGATGAGATAGGATATTATATGATAAGTTAAGATGATATGAGATGACATGAGATGTCATGAGATGAGATTATATAAGAGAAGATGAGATGAGATGAGATGAGATAAGATGATAAGATAAGATAAGATGAGACAAGACAAGACAAGACAAGATAAGATAAGATAAGATGTGATAGGATATTATATGATAAGTTAAGATGATATGAGATGACATGAGATGTCATGAGATGAGATTATATAAGATAAGATGAGATGAGATAAGATAAGATAAGATAAGATAAGATGAGATGAGATAGGATATTATATGATAAGTTAAGATGATATGAGATGACATGAGATGTCATGAGATGAGATTATATAAGATAAGATGAGATGAGATAAGATAAGATAAGATGAGATAAGATAAGATAAGATAAGATAAGATAAGATAAGATAAGATAAGATAGGATGAGACAAGACAAGACAAGACAAGACAAGATAAGATAAGATAAGATGTGATAGGATATTATATGATAAGTTAAGATGATATGAGATGACATGAGATGTCATGAGATGAGATTATATAAGATAAGATGAGATGAGATAAGATAAGATAAGATGAGATGAGATAGGATATTATATGATAAGTTAAGATGATATGAGATGACACGAGATGAGATTATATAAGATAAGATGAGATGAGATAAGATAAGATAAGATAAGATAAGATAAGATAAGATAAGATAAGATAAGATAAGATGAGATGAGATGAGATAGGATATTATATGATAAGTTAAGATGATATGAGATGACATGAGATGTCATGAGATGAGATTATATAAGATAAGATGAGATGAGATGAGATAAGATAAGATAAGATAAGATAAGATAAGATAAGATAAGATAAGATAAGATAAGATGAGATGAGATGAGATAGGATATTATATGATAAGTTAAGATGATATGAGATGACATGAGATGTCATGAGATGTGATAAGATAAGATAAGATAAGATAAGATAAGATAAGATAAGATAAGATAAGATGAGATAAGATGAGATAAGATAAGATAAGATAAGATAAGATAAGATAAGATAAGATAAGATAAGATAAGATGAGATGAGATGAGATGAGATAGGATATTATATGATAAGTTAAGATGATATGAGATGACATGAGATGAGATTATATAAGATAAGATGAGATGAGATAAGATAAGATAAGATAAGATGAGATAAGATAAGATAAGATAAGATAAGATAAGATGAGATGAGATGAGATGAGATAGGATATTATATGATAAGTTAAGATGATATGAGATGACATGAGATGTCATGAGATGAGATTATATAAGATAAGATGAGATGAGATAAGATAAGATAAGATAAGATAAGATAAGATAAGATAAGATAAGATAAGATAAGATAAGATGAGATGAGATAGGATATTATATGATAAGTTAAGATGATATGAGATGACATGAGATGTCATGAGATGTGATAAGATAAGATAAGATAAGATAAGATAAGATAAGATAAGATAAGATAAGATAAGATAAGATAAGATAAGATAAGATAAGATAAGATGAGATAGGATATTATATGATAAGTTAAGATGATATGAGATGACATGAGATGTCATGAGATGAGATAAGATAAGATAAGATAAGATAAGATAAGATAAGATAAGATGAGATAGGATATTATATGATAAGTTAAGATGACATGAGATGACATGAGATGTCATGAGATGAGATTATATAAGATGAGATGAGATGAGATGAGATAAGATAAGATAAGACAAGATAAGACAAGATAGAATAAGATAAAATAAGATAAACCTTTATTGTCTCCGTTTCAAGTTGTACATTTTTTTTTCCATTTTTTTCTTCTCAAGGACTCGTGTGGCAGGCACCTGCCGCTTACCACGTTCATGATATGATCAAATTTTCATAATGGCAGCTTTGACCTTTGACCTCCAAGGAACTGGGGTTATTCTATGGCTTAAAAAATAATATGGAATACAAATAAAAAACAAAACGACACTTGGTAGTTCATATAGCCTCGGGGGAAATATTGTGTGATTTTGGTAGGAAAATATTGGATAAATTGAATAAACACACAATAATTTGTTTAACCTTGTGTTTATTCAATTTAGGTAAACAGTCAATGAGGTAAATTATACAATTAACCACGAAAATTGAATATGATAATTTTAGATTTGATGTATTTACATAATTTAATGATAATGTAATGTAAATTGTGACAAAATAAATGCCTGGTTTAAAGAAAATTTCAAAAAACCACGTGGGAGTTTTTAAAAATAAAATGGCTGTGTGGCTTTCATTCTATGGTATACCAGTTATTCATCTTTTTATAATATGTATTTTCGAATTGCAAACACTACAATTTTCACGCCCCTAGTATTTCAAAGCCTTCAATTTATAAACGCAGGTCATACGATTTTGTTCATAATGTGTATATGATACGTATTTTCATATCTTTATGATATATATTTTCATATTTTTACAGTCTCTTCAAAAATTGCTAGTTTCATTGGAACTCATGGGAGGCACGTTGTTAGTCAATTTTAAGGGCATTAAAGTATTTTAAGGGAATTATTAAGTATTTAGAATTGACTTTACCCCCTGATAACCATCTAATAGGGTTCAATTGGGCCTCTTCGTGAGGTATGGTCATTTCGGCGCGTGAAATACTGCCGAAACGTCCATGGAATTATATTCAAAATCATACGGTTAGCAGTCAGGAAAAGAAAAAACTTACATGAAAATGAGAAAATGGGCAAAAAAAGCAAAAAATTTGGAGAAAAAAGTTGATGAAAAAATTCAAAATTGACTTCAACCTTAGTGCATAGTATGTAGAAAGGTATAATCAAGTTGGCGAAATTATCACAGCCTACTCCTATGGCTTATTTGAATAGTTGACTTGGCTTGAGCATGGCTTGTGCACCCCACACTTCTAGTGCACTGGTATTACATAACTTGACCTCGAAGTAAGAATTTTTAGCTATTGAATCCAAAGTCCAATCAGTGCCCATTTATAACCCCCCTTTAGGGCAAAAATTACTGGTCTTAATAGTGAGGTGGTTTTAATGGAGAGTGTTTAATTGTCCAGTGTGAAATGGAGTGAATGCAATACATGATAATTTATTTTAAAAAAAGCTTTAATATAAAGAAATGGGATACTAGATAGATATTAATTAAGTGTAAACAGATATAGATTTTTTTTTAAAGACAAGGAAAAGAAGAAATCCCTGGACTGGACTTGAACTGCTGCACTCCCAGCCATTTCAAGCAGAGATATTTCAGCCATTGCTACAAGATGCTAAACTTTTCTGGCACTATGGCCTGTAAGCACTATAGCCATGTAGTCAATCGCCTGAAAAAAAGTATGTTGCCTAGCTTGTTCTACTGCAGTAAAATACCATGGTTACCAGTTCAATTATGACTAAAATCTTAATTTATGAACTTTGGAAGTGGTAACCAAGGACTTCACCTAAAATTAGCTAAAACTGCGGTCACTGTAGAGCTCACTTATGGGAATTATCATGATTTTGTAATTGTCAGGAAAGTAGGGATTTGGACAAAATATCTTCTCTTCATCTGACATTATTTTTTCAAAAATTATTACGTAAAATATTCAGTCTCATGATTTGTGTTTCACATCTTTCAGAGATTCGACCATTTGTTTCAATTTTCACCAAGCAAACTGTGATAACAGTTATGTATGTTACAAATCCCAATTATCTATCAGTCATTGATCTAATTGTTGTCACAGAACTGAGAAGCCTATCAAGAGTCAAGAGTCAAGAATCAAGAGCCAAGAAAGTTTATTTACATCGATATAAAATATATATACACTTAATGGTCACATAAATACAAATTCATGCATATAATAGGATAGGTGTGAGTCAAATCTATATATCTGGCATTGTTAAAGTCAATATCAGTCCAGATATAAAATAAAATAAAAAATATGCTTAGTCAGCTTATATGACCAGCTGCTAGAAGCGACGTAAAAATAAGATGATAAGGCCGCTTGGAGTCCACACCATGCCACTCATTTACCCCATAGGTGGGTTATTTACTTGCCCAAGCATAGACACCGAATATAAGGCACCTCCAATTTAACGTCTCATGCGATCGACATCCAGCAGCTGGGATGTAGCTCATGAAGAGTGCCCGGGCCAGGGATGAAACCTGGGCCCTTCAGCAGAGCTGGCTAATGTTGAATTGCCTTATATATATTAACCATTAGGCCATTCAGGTGCATTATTTCTTTAAATATTTCTTTTTTCATATACCTTACAAGTGCCCCCCCCCCCCCCCCCATCTCCTGCACATCTTTGCCCTGGTAATCTGCGGAGTAGCGGACAGTGTCAGCTGTGTCGGGGGGAGGGAGGGGATGACACCCCCTTGATGTATGGGGAGGGGGAGGGACTGGTGGGTGGGCAAGGGGGGATCTGGGAGGTGCACTTTGTCAACTGATAACATACATGGGTAAGATACATGCTATGAAGAAGATACAAGATCAGTTATTACTGTATGTTGTGACATGATAATACGGAAATGGTTACATTTGTGATATACAAGTCTTTGTAGATATGCTGCATGGTACTATATATGTACTATAGTGCATATTCACCTTAAGAGTTGAGAAAACCTCAAAATTAAGGCTACTGAATTATATTAGCCATGATCAAGATCGAATGGAAATTTTTGTAGTTATTATTATTATCTATTATTTATTAAATTTCTATAGCGCTACTATTTACAAAGGTTATTCAAGTGCGCTGTACATGATATTTAAATCGATTGAAAAAGAAATGTCTTTAATTTGCTTTTAAAAGTTGAGTAATTGTCTATATTTTGGATGCTTCCTGGCAAAGAGTTCCACACACAAGGACCATATACACTGAATGACCTTTGTGCAAAGGTCGAACGTCTTGTAACTGGGACAGTGAGGATGATATTGTCACTATTGGACGATCTTGTATTCCGGGCAAATGATCGAATCTGTATCAAGTCAGACAGATAAGTTGGTGCAGTCTTAACTACTATGTGCTACTGCATAGACCCCTTCTATTTGTGGCTCAGGCCACGCCCCCTTTTGGCTTAGGCCACGCCCCTTTTGCATACTAATGAGCTAGGCCACGCCCCTTTTGCATACTAATGAGGTAGACCGACCCCCCCTATGAATACTAATGAGCTAGGCCACGCCCCTTTTGCATACTAATGAGGTACGCCCACCCCCCTATGAATACTAATGAGGTACGCCCACCCCCCTATGAATACTAATGAGGTACGCCCACCCCCCCTATGAATACTAATGAGACAGGCCCACCCCCCTCTATGCATACTAATGAGGCAGGCCCACCCCCCTCTATGCATACTAATGAGGCAGGCCCACCCCCTCTATGTTCCTATGCATACTAATGAGGCAGGCCCACCCCCCCTATGAATACTAATGAGACAGGCCTATCACAAATTTAATCCAATGTGTAAATAAACAAATTAATTCTTTAATCCAGTCTGTGTAAAATAAACAAATTAAGGTTTTAATCCATTGTGTAAATAACATCATTAATTCTTTAACCCGTTGTGTAAATAATCCATTAAGTCTTTAACCCCTGTGTAAATAATCCAATAATCCTTTAAACTATAACTAACTATTTAACCGCTAAGCCTCGATCACAGGGGTCAACATAATTTAGGATTATAAATTTCAACCAATCAGTGCCCAACAAGGGTTGAACAACATATTCTCTCTGACTATAAAACCTGGGTGAACTGGCCAAGTATCATAACTTCCACAGCTGAGAATATGAATAAGCGACAAGTATCACAAGAATCTTCACAAGACAAGAGAGCAAAACCTCAACCATACCATATTAACCAAGTTCACCATAGAATTGCAGGACGTTATGGATATGAAGAAAGATCATTCAGGGCCACCTTTGATCAAAGTTATCTTGGTCAAAGGTTGGTAGATGTTCATCAAGATCTAGAAGACATGTTCCAAGGAGTCATTGACAAGGCTGCCGAACATCATGGACCTCAAGACAGAGCACGAGTTATTATCCAGCACAATGATCTTAAGCAGGACATCATAATCCACATGAGACCTCAGCATCTTATCACAGGACAAACCATCATGAACAGAATTGAAAAAGTTCTACAGTCTGATGAAAGCCTCAGTATAGACAACTCATTCCAAGTCGATTTTGGTATTCTTCAAAACGACCGAGGAGGGGGGAGAGGGTCACAGCATCTTGTAAAGAGCATAGCTCTGCCAAATGACTCAACAAGAACAGCTAGAGTAATTGTCATCTGTACTGCTAAACTGCGCAACGAGTCAAACTTCCGCGAACTTATAAGAACTGACCGAGCAGACAGACCCGGACCAAACTCTCAAATGGGGAGAGCTCTAGAACTGCTTGAAAATGTTCAACTACCTTCAACGGAAGAAGTAAAGACGCAAGACTTCTACAAAATTGAAAATCATCTCAACATCCAAATTATTCTCATAGATCAGCACAAAACTGTACTATACGGAGGAGTACCTAGAAGCTCCACAATATTCCTCTACCAGAATGAAGAGGGGGTTCATGCCATCATCAACATAGAAGGGATGTTACATCCAAATGAAATCTGCAAGAAATGCTTTGTCAGCCATCAAAAAAGCCATAAACACGTCTGCAATAGCCACCACGCACCAGAGCAGATCTCTACAAGAGATACTAATGCAAAACCCATCACAAATACAGATATTGAGGACAAGAACAACTCTATTTTACACAAGAAATCCATGGTCTACATCCCTGAATTACCTGATGATGTTACATGTTCTGCAAGAGCCATTGTCGTATGTATGGCAAAGCTTCATCAAGACCCCTCCTACCGTAAACTAAGAGATTACAAGACAGCACATAGAACAGGTATTAACAGTCAACGAGGACGAGCTCTTTGCTTGTTAAAGGATGTCGGTTTACCGTCTGACAGGCAGATTGAGATCAGGGAATTTTACAAATTTGAAAAACATCTCAAGGTCCAGATAATTGTCTTCGACAAAGACACTGGTAACAATGTCACCTATGCAGGGGCTCTCCCTAGAGATGAGAAGATATTCCTTTACAAGGACGGTCAACATTTTCATGCCGTCACCTCAATAGCAGGACTATTCAAAAGTAAGGTCATCTGCACTGAATGTCTCAAATTCCATAGGAAAGGAGCAACACATTTCTGTCAAAAGAAATGTTACGTATGTCTCAGAAAGAACTGTACCTGGGAAGAGAAAGTTATCTGTAAAGATTGTAACAAGACATGTCGCAGTTCAGAATGCTACAATGATCACAAACAGGTATCTGTCTACAAAACAGGCCCCAAGAAAGGGGGAGAAAAGCCTTCCCCATGTCAGCAACACTTTCAATGTCCGAACTGTAAGAAATTAATAGACACCCTCACCAGATCATCTCAAGATCATACTTGTCAAGAATGGCAATGTCAATGTTGTCAAGAATATGTTGTAGGACAACACCTTTGCTACATGAGATCAGCACCACCCAAGAGTAATAAGGGGAAATTCATATTCTTTGACTTTGAAGCTACACAAGACACCATGTACCAATGCAAAGATGGATATACACCTCGAACAAGGAAAGAAGGATGTCAAACCTGCACCGACGAGTTCACTTGTTCAGCCTGCAGAAGATGTCAGAAATGCAATACCTGGTACTGCGGTCTTCAGCAGCACATACCAAACTTTGTTGTAGCAGAAAGTATATGCAACAACTGTAGTAGAGAGATGACACACTGTAAATCATGCAGTATCAAATGCCTATCTCATGACAAGACACAGACATGCCAACAATGCTACAAGAAAGAGGTAATCTTCAAGGGGGATAACACTGTCAAAACGTTTGGTAAATGGCTATTCAATGAGGGTCACAAAGAGACCATCTGTATAGCCCACAATGGAAGAGGATATGATTACATATTTCTCCTGGGATATCTACTGGAAAACAGTATGCAGCCAGCTTTAACCAAGAATGGAACAAAGATTATGTACATGCATGTCAAACAGCTCAACATGAAATTCATAGACTCCTTCAACTTCCTACCCATGGCACTGAAGAAACTCCCCAAGACGCTAGGATTGTCATCATCTCTGAAGAAAGGAGACTTCCCCTATCTTTTCAACACAAGGGCACACTTTCAACAACAGTATTTTGACAGACCTCCACCAATTGAGTTTTACAGTAAGGAAATAGATCAAGATTGGTACAACTGTAGACAAGGTCCCTATGACATGCACAAAGATATGGAGGAGTACTGCAGAACTGATGTCCTGATTTTAAGAGATGCATGCCTGAAGTTTCGCCAGCTGATCAAAGAAGTTACTAGTATAGAGGTTGAGGATGGTACTCAAGATGTTGATGCTTTCTCCCAAGTCACCATTGCTTCCACCTGCATGCAGATATTTAGGCAGAACTTCCTCACTGAATACTACCAGACTATTCTACAAGACAAAATAGCTACACCTATGAAGAAAACAGGAGGACAGTTTTATAGTAACAACCAACCAGTACCATCCGGAGAAATCCAGGAAAAAACCTTTCTCAAGTCAGATATTGCTCACATACCTCCACAAGGCTATACAGCACGAGACAATCACAGTTACAAGTCAATTCAATGGCTCGAATACCTCAGTCATTACAACAAGATCTTCATTCAACATGCACGTAACATAGGAGAACTTTCAATGGGGAACTACAGGATAGACGGGGCTGATACCAATGGGGTATTGTATGAGTTTTATGGATGTCGCTGGCACGGATGCCCCAAATGTTATCCAGACAGACAAGTTAGAGACAACCACAATAAACACACAATGGACGATCTATACAAAAGAACCGTAGAGAGAGAAGAATTCCTGAAAAGCAATAAACATCAAGTCATAACGATATGGGAATGCCAGTTTGACGAGCAAATTAAACAAGACCCTGAGATGAGACAGTTTCTTTCCAGTCTGGATATACCAACACGTCTTCAAATTCGAGATTCTTTCTTTGGAGGAAGGGTAAATGCCATGAAACTTCACTATGAGGCTGTTGAGGATGAAAAGATACATTATTACGACTACACAAGCCTCTATCCCTATGTCAACAAGTACAAACGATTACCAGTAGGGCATCCAGAGATCATTACAACCCAGTTTGACTACACCATGAAGTCATACTTTGGAATTGCCAAAATAAAGACTCTACCTCCAAGAGGTCTATATCATCCAGTCCTCCCTCATAGATCAGGAGGAAGACTAAAATTCCCACTATGTCGTACATGTTCTGAAAAAGAAAGCAATGTACCATGTCAATGCAGTCCTGAAGACAGAGCCATAACAGGGACATATTGCACTCCTGAAATATTGAAAGCTTTGGAGAAAGGATACACCATCCTCAAAATATACGAAGTCTACCATTGGAGAGAATCCTCTGACAGTCTTTTTAGACAGTATGTTGACACATTCCTCCGAATCAAACAAGAGGCATCAGGTAACCCCTCATGGATACAAACTGCTGCAGATCAAGAGAGGTACATACAGCAATACCAAGAAGCAGAAGGCATCACCCTCAGAAAGGACAACATCAAACATAACCCAGGACTCAGAACTGTTGCAAAGCTAGCTCTCAATAGTTTTTGGGGTAAATTTGGAGAGAAACCAAATCAGACAAAGAGTCAGTACATTACAGACCCCGTCAAGTTCAAACAACTCGCAAATGATCCTACTGTTGAAATACTGATGATCAACATGATCAATGAAGACTGTTTATTGGTTGAACTAAAGAGTAGAACAACCTTTGAACCCGACAACCTCAAAACAAATGATGTCATTGCATCATTTACTACTTGCTGGGCACGACTAAAACTTTATGAACTCATCGATTTCCTGGGAGAGAGGGTATTGTACATGGATACAGACTCTGTCATATTTACGGCTAGACCCAATCAACCTATGCCCCTCCTAGGAGACTTTCTAGGACAACTTACTGACGAGCTACCCCCGGGGCGATGGATCACTAAATTTATCTCTTCCGGTCCAAAATCATACAGCTACCAGATGAATGACGGGAAAGAAGAAATCAAATTTAAGGGCATCATAATGACGCCTACCAATAAAAAGTATGTTACTTTTGCCAACATCCGAGAAGTTGTCACGAAAGACATATCCATTAGGCTCCCTCCATATACCATGTTTGTCAGGGATAAAGTTCATGGTCAAGTCTTCAACAGAACTACTTACAAAACGGTCAACCTAGTATACACTAAGAGAATTTTACTGGACACTTATGATACCTTGCCTTACGGCTATTAAATTTGTTGAGTATATATTATTTACTGTAAATCATGTAAATATTTTGTAAAGACTAAAAAATTGTGTTCATGTAGTGTATTCATTGTGTGTGTGTGTGAGATGCTATAAATAAAGAGGTGACAAGTACCAAGCACTCACTTTTATGATGGAGACTGAAGGGAGCATTAATGAGAGCTGGCAGGTTTTGGGGTTTAGGGTACCAAAAAATGAAGTTGTCTTCTTCAGTCAGATAGTCATATTATATATAGTTATAATAACATGTATAATAAACCTATCAATCAGTCATCCCCTGAGCGAGCTCTGGGTAGGATTGTTAAGTTCAAGTATAGGGTTTCTCCTCCCGAACCCCACAATAAAAGAACGTAGAATTCTACTGAACAATGGATGAATATTTAAAGACTATGTATTACAGCACAAGTAAAGCTGGTAGTTACACAGGAGTAGTAAAGTTTTGGCAGAGCATACAGGGAGATGGAAACCCTCACAAATTAAAGTACAAAGATATAAAGGAATGGCTTGCAAGACAGTACACCTACTCTATACACAAGCATCCTACTGAGAAATTTAAAAGAGAGCCAATCATAGTAGGAGAAATTAATGAAATAATTGATTCTGATTTAATGGATATGCAAAAATTTAGCAAGAAAAATAACGGTATTAGATTTTTAGCTATATTTATAGATCTATTTAGTAGATATTTACGAGTACAACCTATGAAGACCAAAAAAGGGGTAGAGATGGCACAAGTCTTGGAAAAAGTATTTAACGACATAGAGCCATCAGTAAGAAGTATAAGAACCGACCAAGGTTCTGAGTACAAGGCAAAAGTAGTACAAGAGTATTTTAAGTCAAAGAATATTAACCATATTATAACATACAACGTTTATCATGCAAATTATGCTGAGAGAGTCATTAGAACTTTGAAAGGCAGGATCTACAGGTTTTTTACAAAACATCAATCTCATCGGTATATAGATGATCTCCAGGATATTGTAAGAGGTTACAATAACACTCGTCACTCCAGCATTGGTATGTCTCCTGCACAAGTAACACTTGAGAATCAACAAGAACTCTACGAAAAATTATACCTACCAGTAGAATTAAAGAGAGAGCAGACGACAGTCGTATTTAGATATGAAATTGGGGATAAAGTCAGAATCCCCTTCAGCCGTAGACCATTCCAGCGAGGGTTTGATCAGAAATGGACAGAGGAAATATTTCTCATAGACAAGAGAATATCATCTCACCCTCCTCGATACCGCTTGGTTGATTTACAACTTGATACCATAGGAGGTAGTTTCTATGAACAGGAGTTACAAGAGGCCAATGTTGATGATGATGAAGTATATAAGGTTGAGAAGATTTTGAGACACCGCATTAAAGACGGGGAACGTCAGGGATTAGTTAGCTGGCTCGGTTACCCAGCAAAGTTTAACTCTTGGGTTGACATTGATCAAATACATAACTATGAATGATTTCTACATCACCATCAAAAGCCAACACGGCAAGATTCATTTTTTAAATAACACTGCAAGTAATTTTAAAGTAAAGCTGAACAGGCCTCTTTTACTTAAGGAAGGCTGGAAAGTTGCACTTGTCCAATACAAATCACCAATTTCGGAAGATGTCTATGTCTGTAGCGATGTCTGCATGTCGAGTATTGTAGGAGAAAAGCAGTATAGCATATTACGACTTATACCCTCAGATCAAGTTAGTATTCCTTACCCCTATTACATACCGGTATCTCAAAACTTTATAGACTGTATTCAGATCTATCATCTTTCGGCTAAGACTGAGGAAAGTCTACAACTCAATACAAGGGGGGTTACATACGTCACCCTCCATTTCCTATATAAGCCATAGAACATCATGACTCTTGATCATTTGTTTTAACACCACGACCATGGACACTTATTACTCTACACAACAAGACAGGTCCACACCTTTTATAACCGATGGGTTGAGACGATATTCAGGAACAAACAATCCTCAATACATTATCGAAGATACTTCTACAAAGAGAGGTCCACAGTCCGTCAAGGTTGAGTTGACATCAGACATTCAGAAAACCATTGACCAGGTCAAAGAGGAGATGGTATTGACTAATAGCAGAGCTACCAAGAAAATGAACAGTAAACGTAAAAGGTCGCCAGCCAAGAAACCACCAGCCAAACGGCGCAAGGTATATAAGAAAATAGCAAATCAAAAAAAGTCATACACAATCAAGAAGGCACCGAGTAAACGTCGTCACACAGTCTTTAACAATGGAAGCAAGAAACGCTAGTCTCCCTCAACTGGACCTGTTCTCACCACCAGTAGTACAGAAGATGGTTGAGAGAGAATACACTATGGAATATAGACCCGTTACACAGCTGTCAGATGATGCCCCTATAATCTTTGATATTACAGAACAGAAGCACTTTCTTGACCTTTATAATAGTCAACTCTATGTTAAAATGAAGATTTTAAAGAAGGACAATACGGCGATTATGGCTGATAAGAAGGTAGCACCTGTAAACAATGTCCTACACAGTTTATTTGAAAAAATATCTGTATACATTGAAGGTAAAGAGATTACAACTTCAAACAAAGACTATCCTTACAAGGCTATGTTTAGCACACTGTTAGCATACCAGAAAGGAGCAAAAGAGTCACAACTACAGGCACAAGGATACTTTAAGGATGATTCTGATGATGCTGATCAAATTACCGGTAATGTTGGAGCTAATAAAAGACAAAAGATGTTTGAAAAATCAAACTCTGTTGAACTTCAAGGTCCTCTTTATGAGGATATATTCATGCAGAAAAGGTTTTTACCTAATAACCTTCGTCTCACAATCAAATTAGACAGAACTTCACAAGAATTTTTCTTACTGAACCTGGAACCTACTGGATCCTATAAAATACACCTAGAGGATGTCATATTTAAGGCTAGAATGGTTGAACTTTATCCACCTGTCCAATATGCAATTGCTAAAAAAATGGAAAATAAGCCTGCACTCTTTCCATACACAAGAAGGGAGATCAGGGTAGATAACTTACCAATGGGCTTCACATCAGGAACATTTGATAACATCTTCCCAAATCAACTCCCGTCAAGAATTTTAATCACCTTTGTATCGTCTGAAAACTATAACGGCCATAAGAAAAAAAACCCGTACATCCTCACTAATTTTGGTCTTACACGAATCAGTCTGTCTGTCAATAATAACACAATTGCATCTTACACACCATCCTTTGATTCAAAACAAGGTACGGGGGTAGCCCCCTGTTATCTTAGTCTGTACGAGACCTTCAGAGAGCTGGGGAATGATTTTGGTAATGATATCACACTCTTCGACTATGTCCACAGTTGTACAATGTATGCATTTAATATTAAACCATCATATGACTGTACCTATGAGCCTGATCACGGTCATGTCAGACTGTCTATCCATTTCAAACAACCTTTAACAGAAGCCGTTTGCTTATTAGTCCACGCCGAAACACCATGTCTAATGGAGATTACAGGGACACGGAACGTAACTCTTAAATAGAGCCACCCGAGCTGACTCATGTCATTTACAATGGAAAGACCGAGTATTATAGATGTATCTCATACTCGCGAGAATGATGACATACCGGAGAGTTGGAAGACTATGTCTGAAGACAAGGTTCTTGTTCTGATACCCTCTCCGTGCAACATGATTATAGCCTCACCAACACAGGGGGGTAAATCTACATTTGTATACCAATTATTTAAACATGCCATGTTTCACAGACCTCCTGAAAAGATACTTTACTGTTACAATAGTACCTGGCAGTCAATGTTCACTAAAATGGAGACTGAGATGGATAACATATCCTTCCATTATGGACTACCAAATGAAGAAGAGCTTGAAACATTCCAAGCATCCACTACAGAGCACAAGACTATTGTTTTGGATGATTTAATGAATGAATCAATGAACGCTGACAACATTTTGAAACTTTTCACTATCGGCATGCATCACAACAATTGCTCAGTTATTCTCCTAACACACAACCTATTCCCAAAGTCCAAACATTCACGAACCTTAACTTTAAATACCCAAGTTTTTGTAGTCATGGCAAACAATCGTGATAAACAGCAAATCCAAACTCTAGGCAGACAGTTAGGCTACAAGAGATTCCTTGATGCTTACTTAGCAGCAACTCCTGTACCTTATACTTATTTCATAATAGATCTACATAATAATACTGCCGATAACCTTAGATTGAGATCTAATATATTTCCTGATGATACAAGTCCTACTACCGTTTATAAAGCACTGTAGATAAGCCGCTATGTCATTTACCAAGATGCCTGCATCGTTAGTAGTCAAGAAAAATATACCGTTTATCAGATTCTTGTCAGAGACAGACGACAGGCAAAGAGATGCTTTACTCAAAACTATCAATAAAGACCAGATGGAGGTCCTTAGACAGATAGTCCGTAACGTTCTTGAGGGGGGGCTAGTCCTCACTAATCAAGGCATTAAAGAACTGAGACGCTATGAAAACAAGCTCATTAACTTTGCCGACAGCAAAGAGAAAGGAAGAAGAAAGAAGCACTGTCTACAATTAAAAAAGGTTTGGCCCCGACTTATTAAGGCTGTACTACCACAACTTGAACTTTTAGAATAATGAAACATTTTATCATCCCTGCATCAACATACCATAAACTCAAGTCAACACAGTCTCAGCATGCATTGCCAAAAGTACAGCAGAATGATCAACAAAACATCCAGCATGAACATCAGCCAGTGCTGGTTGAACCACGAGAAGAAGAAGAAGAAGAGCAGGAGAGCTTTGTCACTGAGGCCTTTCCAAAGTCAACAAGAGGGAAAGCAACACGACTCCTCAATTACATCAAGAGACATAACCCGAAGATAACATGGTCATCAAAAACTGGAGATGTCAGTATTGATGGTACATTGATACAAGGCTCGAATATTATAGACCTACTAAGGACTGCTGTTTCTGGTACGGTTATAAAGCCGACAGGATGGCCACAGTTTCATATAGCCTTAAAGGCTATCAACACTCCATTATCTCTTGTAGCTCGATACCCTCCAGGAATACCAGTCCAAAAAAAAATGACAAAATGGCTGACTCATTGATAAAGAAACTTGTCTTATTCACACTGTCATGAAACTCACATTAATCTTAAAGGGTTATACCCTAGTGGGTCGTCATAAGACAGGTTGAAGAACTTCTAATAGTACTTACCATACCAATCACAAGTGAGGACTGAGCAATCATCAGTGTATTTACTACCATCCTCTTGCAGTTAACTTGCAAAATAAACATCCTATGAAGTTACCTAAAGCTGTTACAGTCAAAACAGTCTTAAAATAGTTTATCTACTGTGACAGCATTTGTCCAAACGAGTTTCAATCTACTTAGTATAAACATCAGGCTTAACAGAATCCCTTGTACAATCAAACACATGCCACATTCTACTTAGTAATAGAAAAAACAAAGGTCAGTTCATGGAACTGGCCAACCAGTGCCAGGAAAATGACTACCAATCAGAGGATGGTAATACTAGCCAGTCAGGATCATGAACAAAAGACTGACCAATCAGAAGACAAGAAAAACTATCCTACCAAACTAACAGACCATGACAGAAGTGTCTTGGCCATCCAATGAAAATCGAGCGGCCTAGTCTCTCAGGCAATAAAAGCAGAGGCTTGCTGATCAAGAATCATAATCACCCTCCAGCCTCTGAAGATCCCATCATGACTACCACAAACCAAGACATAGTATTTTTTGAAGAGATCCTAGGTAAAAGGGGCCGTAGAATGACTCTTAAGCAGTATCAAGGAAGAAAACTTCTTCACCTCCGTTTGTATGATGAAAATGATTGCCCAACCAGAAAAGGAGTACACATGTCTGTAGAAGAGGGTAAAACTCTGCTGTACCTGATACCAGAAGTTCTCAATGCCCTTACAAATCGCCAAGAGGGAATGTTTAATATCACAGAAAGTATTCGTCTACAAACTACAAAATTCAACACTGTAGACATAAGACTGTTCTGGAAGCCTTCGCCTCACCAAGACTTTGTCCCTACAAAGAAAGGTTGTCCTTTGAACAAAGCTGAATTTTTTGAACTGGTTGATATTATGCACTTGTATGCCCCTCTATATTTCAATTAATGTTTTTGTAAAAAAGTACCAACAGAAAAAACTTTAAAAAAATTCAAATAAAACTTTAAAAAAAAACTTCAACAACTTTGTGTAAATGTGTGTATACGTATGCTTTATCAGTAAAATTTTTTGATTAAAATTAAAATAATAAAAAAGTTGGATAAAAAATTACAAAAATGGTGTGAAACAAATAAGTTTTTAAAAAAAATTTTTAGCAGTAAAAGTTTTTGATTAAAATTAAAATAATAAAAAAGTTGGATAAAAAATTACAAAAATGGTGTGAAACAAATAAATTTTTTAAAAAAAATTTTACAGTAAAAGTTTTTGATTAAAATTAAAATAATAAAAAGTTGGATAAAAATTACAAAAAATGTGTGAAGCAAAGTTTTTTTAGAAAAGATAAAAAGTTTTTAACAGTAAAATTTTTTTATTAAAATTAAAATAATAATAAAAAAGTTAAAAAAATTACAAAAACGGAATGAAACAAATAAGTTTTGTGTAAAACAAAAAAGTTTTATGTAAATAAAAGTACTTTGTGAATAAAAATTAAATCATAATTTTTGTTTTGGAAGCAAGATTTGAACCCGCTACCTCATACATAATAGGCGGGTGCCCTACCACCTGTACCACCCCTGCCGATGGAGAGCTATGTACCCATACTGCTACTGTGGCAGTACGAGGCGTGATTATTCATTACTGGTATATTGTTCTCTAGTTAGAATTAGTAACTCTTGCGCTGACATTATTTATATAGTTAGCTTTTACCCATACAGTACCACTAGACACTGACATGTCCGATCAAGCGACAACTTCTAAGTCTATTTTTAGCTTCCTTCCCTCGTCAACATTAACACTAGGGGGCGTCATAGTTACGTCGTCACGCCATCTCTCTGATTTTTGGTGTACTATTTCTTCTCTCAACAACTTCTAAGTCTATTTTTAGCTACCCCTACCGATGACATTAACACTAGGGGCATCATAGTTACACCGTCACGCCATCTCTCTGGGTTTTGTGTACTATTCTAGCTCTAATATATATTCATAACTAAATCACCAACCTTCTATCTGGTCTGTAGTCTTGTGCGTTTTCACTCGCCTGCCACGCCGTCATCAAGTGTTCGAATCTCACTGCTACTTTTTCATTTCTTAAAGAGCAGTTTTTTCATGTGCCGAATACATGGGTGTACAAGATACGCTATTTTTGAGGAGGGGTTTTTTTTATTTATTTTTTGTTTCTTTTTATCAAAGTTTTTTCATCTTTTTTATTATTTATTACTCAGTCAGATCAATGGTAGAGGCTTCCACCATTGGCAGGGGTGTTGGGGGTCTTGTTGAGGGGGGTGTAAGGGGGGCGATGGAGGTCGTATTTCTTGACCCCTGGGCTATTGGTATATTGAGGAAGTCTGCAAAGGGTACTAGGACCTGGTTCATGAGTCGTCGCCGGTCTTCTTTTTCCCTCAGTTGGCTCTTTTTGAGTTCTGATCGTACTTTCAGTAGTAGTCTTGTCTGCTCGTCAATCATCTTTTTGTAAGACGATATCTTTGATTCCTGAGTTTTTATGGTGCGGTTCAATGACTGTGCTTTTTCTTCGTAGGCAAACCTCAAAAATCTTGATGTTTTAAGCAGCTGAAAAGTATCAACAAAGTCTCTGATATCAAACTGTGTAAGATTGCTATCAATGACTGACCCATAATGACCTCTACAGAAAGGACATGTTAATTCTGGATCAATTTTCTCTGCAAGATCATGAGCAGGACCCTTCTGATAGTCTACTGTGGCTGTTTGTATGGCAAGTGTCTGAAGACATTTCTTGCATATCTTCATCTCAGCAGTAGTAGTGTAGCAGCATTGAAGTTGGTAAGATGCCTCATTCTCTGTGCAGATAATGCAAACAGCCATATTGATGCTTGGTGTCTAGTGATCTTTGCATGAATGATCAGGCCAGCCAAAATCCTTTCCAGCTGCAGATGATGCATAGTCTCTCAACCATGAAAATACTGACCATACATAGAGCATCACATGTAGGTGTGAATACACCCTCCTAACCCCCCTTGTAGCAGAGTATCCTATCTTTAAACCAATCACGGTTCCCTGTAGATAATCCTTAAGCAAAATAACCAGACTGGTTAAAATGCATAACACTGTTACTCTGAATTATTCAAAGAAGTAAAAATGTCTTACTACTTTAATGATCAGACGTTCCGCCATGCTCTGAAGCATTTCAGGGGGGCTGAAGTTGTTGGACCAAAATCCAGCCAGTTTTTCAAGGCCTATAGTAAGAAGGAACTGGAGGATCTTGTTAACATGGCTATGATGGGGACAAGAGTACTGAAAAGTGAGGAGAAGCGGAAGCGAGTATGGATGACAAGACTGCCTAACCCTGTTGGATGGAGTGAAAGACCTGGCCAAGTTACAGATCATCTCAGGATATGTTTGAAAAATCGTCTCATAATCAGTTGCTATCCTTGTTATCCTTATATTGGTAACAGACTGCAGTAGTCAAAATCCAATAACAATTTGGCCTTTTTCAAGGCCACCATATCCTCCAAAGAGAGCAGACCTTGTACACATATTGTATTGACAAAAAAGACCCTCCCCCTCCCTCCAAAACAGAGTGTCACTACCTCCTACTGTGGTAATGAAAAACCATAATATACACCCAATTTACATTAAAACAAATTGAGTTCGATGAAATAGAGTTTCGAACCCGGGTCTTTAAATTACAGTATAGATAATCGCTAGTCTCATTGATGGATGTGGGGGCTGCACACGCAGACGCCCTCTAGCGTTAATGTCGACGGGGGAGGGTAGCTAAAAATAACTTTAAAAAATTTACCGTGAGGCGGCGTGTAGTCTTACCACTTTTTAACTTGTGTATGTTAATATAGCCTCTGTAATATTGGTTGATTTAAGTAAAAAAACCGGTAAAAATAGACTTAATAACCTTAATAAGACCAAAAAAAGGGCATCCAGTAGGTTTTTTAGATTGCTAAGAAAAAGCCATTTAGCATGTAGACTGAAATTATCTTCTAATATTAAAAAGACGGTTATTGGTTGTTATTGACTGTTTTTAGGTCAGTTATTCATGCATTATTTACAACTAACTTAGTTCTATATAGCTGATGCACAAACATGACAGAAACATGGCCAGCCCCCCTCCCCCTCCCCCAAGACTTCTTTTAGGGCTAATCACATGAAAAAACAATTTAGACTAGAGGATTAATTTCGGCGAGGGCGGGGATGTGTTCTTTTCTTATTGACCTGCCAATTAGGAAGTCCTCTTAACCATTTCACATCGTTTTAGTTATTTATCTTATGATCAGATTTGTGTACATCTTTTCAAGTAGAAAAAATGTATTTTCTGGGGTTAATAGTTATTAGTAAAAAGTGCTAGTCTTTTTACACCATAAGCCGTGTTTAACTAAATTAACTTAATACAATTCTTTTAACCCCCTTAGTCGGTTATTGCTTGATGTGTGGGGGGAGTGGGGGTAAACCCTCATTTGGTATTATCAAGGTTTCTTAGGCTAAGCGTTGCCATTGACATACCAGAAATGTTGGTATAGCAGCATGTACCAATGTCTAAATACACTGAATGATTGTAAAGAAACAGTCGAACAAGCGACATTGCATCATTTGACATTAATATACCACTAAAATAGTATTTATACTGTGCAATGACATAGTAAATCATTATTCCTGCTGATTTTACAACGACTACATCTACGATTTTCGCTAATTCTTTTTTACCACGACTAATTGATTTTTCGCAATGGCCATGTCGTCATTGATGAGATTGTTTGTACTGTCTGTGGTACTTGGTTGTCAGAATGAGGAGAATGGTGTCTTGATCTGTGATGATTCGGATGTAGCAGATTTAAGATACATCTCTCTGGATGATGTTCAAGAAATCCGGTGAGTAAAGTTATTCATAATACCTATATATATTAAACCTTTTATTTTGGCTGTTTCAACCTTTTGAATATATATATATATATATATGTATATACACTCGTACTAAAAAAGTCACTCGTTGATAGCTTGTTACCTGCTATTAGAATAAGTTTAATTGAGCTTTCTGATTGTTTTATATAATTTAATTAAAACATTGATACCGCTATTTTACACTAGACGGCGGGGTTATCAGCCGTCTGGCGTGGATTATGTGTACTACACATTTGTTCTAAAAATAGTATTTGGTTGAACATGTATATACTTTTCAAGATGATCAGATAGTAGTTAACCTATTGTGCGCACTTTAGTATTATTAATTAGCCAGTTCTTTGTTATCAGGCGATTCATTCATAAATAGCTCCTTATGAGTGTCAATGAGTATAACATTAAGGAAAATTTAAAAAAAATTCTTTTTTAATAAATACTTCTTGGTCATAGGTTCTATACACGCTCAGAAGACGAGGTCATGGAGCAGTTGAAAGGCCGTGATGCTAGTGTCAAGGTTATCTTCAGGTCTGGAAGGGTAGTCATTTTTGGATCCGGGATGACAACTGCTGATACAGACTTTGTGTCTACGAGACCTGAACTGACAACTTTAACCCCTGACTGGACAACAACCATGGTGATGGGAAGAACTTCAAGTTTCTTGAAGATTGTCATGCCTTTGACGATTTGTTCAACACTGGTCATGATGGTCGCGATTGTCTTGTGTATAAAGGGTGAGCCATAATAATTTTTACATATTTACGACTAATCATAACTTTAAGATAATGTATTTAAATTAAGCCTACAATTTCAAAACCGCCAGATAATGTGCATACCATTTACTATTTTTTAGGTTAAATTACAAAATTTTAGCCGAGTTTTGTTTTCATTTCAGTTGTCTTGAGACGTGCGAGGAGGGCTGAACTGGTTCAGAGAGCTGCTGAGCCGTTCGCTGATATTGAGATGCTGGAGGATGCTGATGATGATGAGAGATTCCTCCGTCTTAATGACATGGACATCTTGGGAGGACGACCTGCGCCTGCCATACCTCTCATGGATGAATCAGATGATGAAGGTAACGATTGATTGAGAGTTTGTAATTAACATATATAATATCTACACAGTATGACAAACTACGGTTTAACTATACAATACGCTATAGCATTAAAGCCGTGATACTAGAAATTTACACAAGGGGGCGCTTTAGTCGCCTTGTGAACCCCTGGTGTTAAATATGTAACTCTAAAAAAACATCAAGAGATATCTTTAGTCAAAGAAATATACCTTCTTAGGGGTTAAGTACATTACTACATAGTTAATTTAGATAAACTAGTATGGTATATATCAGAAAAATGTCATATTTATTTTTACAGTTCTGTTCAATGCAGTGGCGGGCTTTGAGGACTTGTCTGATGCGAGTAGCCACGCTAGCAGTGATGGTGCGTATAACCCTTCCTGCATTTCTTTGTATTTGTTAAATATCTTAAATTAATTTATTTTTAAAATAGTTGTCAAAATATATTTTTAGGCCCCCCTCTCTTTGTTCCAGAACCTAGACGTAGGTCACAACGGAAAGCTGCCCAAGTTGCTAGGGAGAAGATAAGACAGTATTACTGACAATGGTTAGTATTTTAATCATTTATATCGTAAAGATTTGTATTACTAGGTTAATAACAACATCTATCAATATACTAATATAAAAAACATTTATTCTATTTCAGATGAGGACTGTCTCCAATTTTTATATTTGCTTTTTTTTTTTCAATTTGGTAATTTTATTTTTCTTAATAATAAACTTTTGACTGTATTTAGACTGTACTTTTTTATTTTGTAATTTTGTAATTTATTTTTTTCTTAATAATAAACTTTTGACTGTATTTACGCTGTACTTTTTTATTTTGTAATTTTGTAATTTTATTTTTTTCTTAATAATAAACTTTTGACTGTATTAAAGTTGTACTTTTTTATATGAACCAAAACAACTTCATGGGTATAGGAGAAGTTTTATTAAAATCTCATTTTCCTTGCATAAACATGGTTAACAAGGGCCTAAAAATACTATTTACAAGGTATTGTCTTTGTCTATCGTGCTCCTGTTCTATCTTGTGAACTTCTTCATCCAGTGCAAACTTTGCAATTCTTGCAATTGTTGTGGTCAGGGGGATATCTACGAACTTTGCAAGTGTATATTTTTTAAAAGTCTGTCTGTATCTGAAGGTCCTATCCCAGTGTACAGCAACTCTGATTCGTCGTTTTGTTCTGAGTATGTCGAATTGTGTTGACCTGCAGAACATGCAATGTACCTGCTCCTCTACGTTTTCATATTGTAAAAAAACTGCATGAGTAATTTGCCTGGTAATACATGTTTTGATACAGTCGTAACATGTAAGTTTGAATGTTTTTGTGTAGCAGCATGAGTATGCAAACTTTGGAGAAGAGGCATGACAAAGTTTACATGTTGGGTTGAGGGCCATGTTGATGAGAACTAGTAGACTGATCATTTTTAGACTTACTTTTCACCTGACTGTTATATACCTGGTGGTCAGCTTTCTTACTACCTTGATTGGTCAGATTTTACTATCCATTGATTAGATGAAGTTTATAATCTCAATAAAGACTTAATGGAATTTTTACCCAGCGGATTAAAGTATTAATGGAATTTTTACACAACGGATTAAAAACTTAATTTGTTTATTTTACACAGCCTGGATTAAAGAATTAATTTGCATTTGTTTATTTTACACAGACTGGATTAAAGAATTAATTTGTATTTGTTTATTTTACACAGACTTGATTAAAGAATTAATTTGTATTTGTTTATTTTACACAGACTGGATTAAAGAATTAATTTGTTTATTTACACACTGGATTAAATTTGTGATAGGCCTGTCTCATTAGTATTCATAGGGGGGGTGGGCGTACCTCATTAGTATGCATAGAGGGGGGTGGGCCTGCCTCATTAGTATGCATAGAGGGGGGTGGGCCTGTCTCATTAGTATGCATAGAGGGGGGTGGGCCTGTCTCATTAGTATTCATAGGGGGGGGGGTGGGCGTACCTCATTAGTATTCATAGGGGGGTGGGCGTACCTCATTAGTATTCATAGGGGGGTGGGCGTACCTCATTAGTATGCAAAAGGGGCGTGGCCTAGCTCATTAGTATTCATAGGGGGGTCGGTCTACCTCATTAGTATGCAAAAGGGGCGTGGCCTAGCTCATTAGTATGCAAAAGGGGCGTGGCCTAAGCCAAAAGGGGGCGTGGCCTGAGCCACAAATAGAAGGGGTCTATGCAGTAGCACATAGTAGTGTCTTATGAATACATTTAAAAAGCTATCAATGGTTTCATTTTGAAGACTGAGACATTGCAATGGATGTGAGAACTATTGATGGTTTGTTTATCCAAGAGTAGACTTTGTCTCCATGGTTTATCACAATTTTGTGATTGTTTATCGCAACTTTCAAATCAGTTTCTCAGGGGTGAACTGTACTCAAAACTCCCAGTCAATTGAACTCTGTCCCTTTTCATGCCGCAATCGACTGGATTAATTGCAATTAATCTAGAAACCAAAAGTTAAACACTGCAGTACAAGTTTCCTTGTTTTTCATGACTGATTTGCGTGAATGGTGGCAAAACATGGCAGGCAGATTGCACATTCTTGTACTTTCTATAATTCCGATTAAGAATTTAGTAAGAACAAGACCTTGGCGTCAAACTGATTAATTATGGAAAATTCTAAATGCTTCATAGCATGAGAGTGGATTTGAAGAAAGAGATTTTAAAAGATTGCTTGGTTGGTAAAAACAAAGATGATCTATCTATCTTTTCATCCATGTATCTTTTCATCTATCTATCTATCTATCTATCTATCTATCTATATATCTACCTATCTATGTATCTATATATCTGTCTATCTATCTATCTATATATCTATCTATCTATCTATCTATCTATATATCTATCTATCTATATATCTATCTATCTATATATCTACCTATCTATGTATCTATACATCTGTCTATCTGTCTATCTATCTATCTATCTATCTATCTATCTATCTATATATCTATCTATCTATATATCTACCTATCTATGTATCTATATATCTGTCTATCTGTCTATCTATCTATCTATCTATCTATCTATCTATCTATCTACCTATCTTTCTTTCTATCTTTTTATCTTTCCATTCTATATAAACAGAAGAAAATAAACAAAAAATGACAAATATGAATGAATGAATAAATGAATGAATGAATGAATCAATGAATTAATCTGTCGTATGGTATCTATTTGAACATAGAAGAAGGCTCTTGTACAATATTCCTTAATCATAATTCATAATCACAAAATTCAGATCTTATTACTATCTGTGAATTTTGACTCATCTTTGATATTCTTTGAAGTCGTAGCTGTTGACGCGTCATGAGTGGCGTCGACGTTTCATTGACGTGTCATGACGTTCTCTCTGACGTCTTGACGTTAGTGATGTCGTATTCAATTACGCTGGGGTCCGCTGGGGGATCCAAATGATCCAAATCATAAAAGTTGCAGAAGATCGAGATGAGTTGGATCCCCAAAAGACTAACTGGTCCATCATTGGTCATTTAATGGTTTGCAATTTTCTGACGGTTGTAGATTGATACGATGGATGATTCCAAATGAATGTACACTTTATGACTTTTAGAGTTAATCTGTGAAGTTTATATTTGTAATGACTACCATTCATTAATTATGATTAAGTAAAGTATTTGGATAATAAGAAGGAAATTGTAGCATTATTTTTTACTTTTTATTTTTTTTTTAGATATTTTTTGCTTTTGCCTATATGAAGACAAAAGACATGAATTTAGGATAAAATAGACAAATATTGTATAAACGTATAAAAATAAAAATCATTTTACATAAACAGGAGTTCTAAAATCTTCTATATCACTCTAAGGAAATTAATTATTGTGCTCGTTTCGACAATATGTAAATAACAAAATCTAATATTTTAAAAATATATTAAAGAGCTCTTAGCAAATTTACCCTTAATAAACCATGCAAAACATTCATAGTAATAAACAAAACAGATATTTAGCTCAGGGCATAAATTCTTGGGACTGGGATCTTTTTACCCAAAACAATTAGTTGAAACAGAATCGTTTCGGTTGAAAGATCTGAAATCTTTGTTTTGATCTTATCTCAGTTTTGACGGTATCCTGGGGGTTGGATCTCATTGTGAAATGTTTATGGTAAAGTCAATGTATAAAGTTTAAATTAATTGTAGCTCTTATTTCCGTGGTTGGAGAGGAGAGGAGAGGAGAGGAGAGGAGAGGAGAGGAGAGGAGAGGAGAGGAGAGGAGAGGAGAGGAGAGGAGAGGAGAGGAGAGGAGAGGAGAGGAGAGGAGAGGAGAGGAGAGGAGATGAGAGGAGATACAGCAGTTCCCACGTCACAATGACAACAGTAGGGAAAAATAACAACCTCGTTCTGGTGCAACAAGCTGTAACAATTGAACAATGGTCTAACAAAGGAGTTGCAAATTAATTGGCCTACCCTGGGGTTAAAGTTACGTCATTATGACAAACTTATGACGTCATATCCAAGGGGTGTTTGGAAGGCCTTTGGTTAATTTGAAGAGGGCAAGTTGTCTATAATTACCCGTTTTAGTGATCACCAGTTAAGAGTGGATCTTTTTATTACAAAGCGGTCAACTTAACACAGAAATGTGTACAAATATTGTGTTAGTTAAATAGCATTAGCCATTATATTATATTCAAGTCATAAATAATTTGAACTTTAGGAAATAAAATTAAGTTGTATGTTTTTATGATTTTCAAAATTAGGTAATGTCATAACTTCAAGAATTGTTCTTGTTATTGTTAATTTATTTTGCGTTGTAACCTAGTCAATAAAAAAACTTTTCATCATTGTTATAATGCGGTGTGCACAAAATATACAGATGAAATATTAATATTATGAAACATTGCACTGCATTTCTTTATTTATATTTATAAAACTTGCGGATGTACCTCATCTACTGTTCATACACTGAGGCAGGACATTACACCCACCCAGTAGCACTCAGGTGTTGATTTAAATTCAAGCTCAATTAAGAGTAGATTAAAACCTGTATTTATAGAGACACTTTAATAATAAGGTGGGTAAATAATGGAGGGTTTATATCAAACTGGGCCAGCTGCAGGGTTTAATATTTAACCCCAATACCAGCTGGGTGCTTTTATAAGAAACCTTATCATTAAGCAGTTGAGGGTAAACCGTTGCAGCGATAAATGCAGGTTGCATTGTCTTCCCCTGGCATCCTATCATTAGACCAGTTGAAACAATGGGACTGTTAGACTGGTGTAATGATGGTAATTAAAATGTTGGTAAAGTATTTAACTAGGAGAGAATATTTCGATTTTAAGTCCACAAACTTCTGCCTCCTAATGTGGCTTGAAATTGTTAATATACATCACTATTCAGTTAGTTTTGTACAAAGGAAAAACTTATGTTGAAGTTAAATGTGCAAGATGATGTGGACTCCAAGCAGGCTATCATCTCATCATTACGTCTGCCTGCAGCTGGTCATGTAAGCTGACTAAGCTTCAGACCCAGTAGCATTGAAATATTGTCATAGCCATAGGTTCTCTATTATAGATCCTTCCTCCTCCCCTCCTCCTCTTCCTCCTCCTCCTCCTCCTCCTCCTCCTCCTTCCTCCTCCTTCTCCTCCTTCCTCATACTTCCTCTTTCTCCTCCTCCTCCTCCTCCCTCCTCCTCTTCTTCCTCCTCTTCTTCCTCCTCCTCCTCCTCCTCCTCTTCCTCCTCTCTCCTCCTCCTTCCTCCTCCCCTCCTCCTCCTCCTCCTCTCCTCCTCCTCCTCCTCTCCTCCTCCTCCTCCTCCTCCTCCTCCTCCTCCTCCTCTCTCCTCCTCCTCCCCTCCTCCTCCTCCCCTCCTTCTCCTCCTCCTCCTTCTCCTCCTCCTCCTTCCTCCTCTCTCCTCTTCCTCCTCCTCCTACTTCCTCTTTCTCCTCCTCCTCTTCCTCCTCCTGCTGCTATATTTGCTTAATTTTGACGGAGGCATTTTTATTCACTCACGGCACAAGCCTCCCTTCTGCCTAACATGCTATCATTCTACATAATTCGTATATTTTTGCAACATGTTAAAGTAATCATAACTCTCATGCTGTAATCACAGGTTGCTCTGCTCTAATAATACCTTTTCATGGCTGCCCTAACCCCCAAATGTTGACAGATTTTTTTTTACTTTTTTTAAAATGTCTCCTTCAAAAAGACTTGTTACAAAGCTCTTTATATACACACTGGTCTTGATACTAAAGAAAAATAATAACCTATCTATCTATCTATCTATCTATCTATCTATCTGTCTATCTGTCTATCTATCTATCTATCTATCCACCTATCCACCTACCTAACTATTTAACTATCTAACTACCTAACTATCTAACTACCTAACTATCTACCTATCACTCTATCTATCTGTCTATCTATCTATCTGTCTATCTATCTATCTATCTATCTATCTGTCTATCTATCAATCTATCTGTCTGTCTATCTGTCTATCTATCTACCTATCTATCTATTTATCTATCTACCTATCTACCTATCTACCTATCTACCTATCCACCTATCCACCTACATAACTATCTAACTATCTAACTATCTATCCATCTATCTATCTATCTATCTATCTTCTATCTATCTAAAGAACACCACTACTACTGCTGCAAAAAACTGTCTGGTGCCATCATAAATTCACACCTCAATTTTGGCTGTTGACTTGTGCACATCATTTGAGCATCTCTAGTTATGAAGTATTTTTCGCTTCTTCACAAATTCCTCTCAATTTAGGTGTCAAAATCTTCCCCAAAGTCAACAATATCACGCAATGACACACATGCTAGCATGGTGAGCGGTGTCAGAAGCTCATGTAAGGTGTCAAAAATTGAAATGAAAAGGAAATTAAAGTTGCACTGTCTGTCAAATTTGCAATTTTCTAAGACGCTATCAAACAGTTGAAAATTACCTTTATTAATCAAGGCACACTAAATTTGTGTGAATTAATGATTTTATAAGACATTAATTACGTAAAAATAAATTATACATTGAGAGAAAATCCAGACCAAAACATTGGAAACGCAATGGAAATGACATCATCACCATTGTTCAGTATTGTGAAGTCATCACTGGGTTTGTTTACATATTGAGTTTTTGATGGCATAATAAACTAATAGTTATATTATTTATTGTAAATTAAAACTAAATTGTTGTGCTAAAGTGAGTATGTAGTGAAAAATATCATGAGACAAGAAGGCAGTATTGATTTATATCATTACTCGTCTTTGCAAATTTGACAGACAGTGCACCTTTAAGCAAAGTATAGATAAAAACTTTTTTCTATTTGAAAAAAAAGTCCCTCTCACTTGAAGATAAAAGACATATTTTAATAAAACGTTTGTCTAATTTGTTATGAAATCATACATTTATGAATATTATCATATTCATAATTAATTAAAGTATAATCAAGATAAATTAAATCCTATAGGAATCGCTGAAATCCTGTATGCATTGAAATATTTTTTCTTTATTTTGAACAATTCTTGACTCTCCAAGTGGTACAATTTTAAATGCAGACCTTTTCATGATTTAAACAAATTACTTTCAGAAGTATTTTTCTGACAATTGCATGCACAACTTATACCTGGTTTTTAAGCACTTTTCTTTAATTCAATTAAGTCAAACTTTGAGTAAAGGTCCCATGTTAACAACCGTGCCTTAGGGCGATACAAAATGGCGCTCTGTCTAAATAATTCATAACAAAATAATCATCTTGCCCTGAGGCAGCAGTTGACTGGAAATCTCAGCACCCAGTATTTAGTTGTTGTTAGCTGTTGTTAGATGTTGTTGAGTTGCAGGTTGTTGAGTAATATGTGACAGTCAGTGCCAGCCCCCTCTTCAAATTAGGGGGAATCCTTTATGAATCCTTTAGGAAGATCCTACAAGGGGAATCCCATAATATGACGTCATACTGGGACAGCCCTCTGGTGTTAAGTTGGTGAATTAATTAAACTGGGAGTTGCTTGAATGAAATTACTAAGATAGGTACAATTCAAGGGGTGCCTTGTACTAGGTGTCTGTGTTGAGGCAAGTATAAGACCCACCTTTTGAATTCAGTATTATTGCATTGAAATACACGTTCATTGATTAGTGTGGATTCCTACTTATATTGGTTCATCACTACATCTGCCATTTACAAATGAACTGAGCTTTAAATGCAATATGACAGTAAGATAATGCAAAAATATATTAATTGTGTCAATATACTTAGAACTTAGATATATAAAACATTAAATCTTTGCCAGCAGAATCCACTTATTATGTATCATTCATTCATTCATTCATTCATTCATTCATCCATCCATCCGTCTGTTCACTAGTTCCCAAGATGTCCGAGAGAGGTCGCTGCTGCCGTCCTTCACCCTATTGTTGGTCTCAGAACGAGGCTCTATTATTGGAGGCGATAATCACTAATCAGGAGACAATTGAGATGGATGGGCCAATCAGAGACAATCAGGGTCAATCACGTGGCCATCATTGTCCTTATCACGTGACTTGATTGTTTTATATTTCTTAGAGAGGAGAGCGAATCGATGTTGGTCATAAATAATTGGACTGGTCAAGAGCTGGTCAAGAGCTAGGAGGACTCCACTGCATGGGAGAAAGGTTTTGGCTAGGGGCCATGTTGGTCTATGACGTAACACTGGCTGAATATGTCCTAATATCACAAGAAATGGATAGAAATTTAGCGAAATAATTACCAAAGTGTTGTAGCATTCAGTATGTCATATATAAAATGCTGCCTCTTACCTGAGTATGCAATTGGTGTAAGACATTTTGAATAGCTTTTTCTTTCGACATTTTGATTTCCTAAAGGTGGCTCACTTTCTATGATGATCAGTTATTCCTTTGTGAATGTTTGTACATCTGATAATTCCACAGCCAATACTTGCACGTTTACAGCAATATATGGAATCTTCTACATTCACAATTCAGTTGCAGATTGTCACATATCATCAGAAAGAGTGTCTCATTTCATCAGAGTGTTATAATTACAGATCATGAAAAGATCATCACAAATAGTCACAGATCGTCACCGATTGTCACAGATTGACAAATTGTGGAGTCACTTGGTCAAAGACTGTCACATAGTGTAACACACGTTGTCACAGATCATCACAGACACATGTATCTGCTACAGATTGTAACAGATGACCACATGCATATCTTTACTGATTGTTGCAGATTGTCACAGATTTTTCCCGATTGTTAGAGATCATCAAAGATTATCACATATATTCAAAGCTTGTCATAAGTTGTCACAGATCATCACAAATAATCAAAGATCATCACATGCACAGATTGTTAGAAATCATCAAAGATTATCACATATTCTCAGAGATTATCACATATTCTCAGAGATTATCACATATTATTGGAGATTATCACAGTAACACCATGACTCTGTGACAATGTTTCCCTTTGGCCAGAGGCTTGTTAAGTTGTCGGAGGATAAATCAGTGTCGTGAGGGTGGCCTGCCCTGCATCTGCAAATCACCCCATATCTCACCCCCCGGATCAATGCAAAATGGACACAACTTGGAAAATGTTGACACTGACATTAGGACAGAGGTGACTTGTGGCTAGGGGGGTGAGGGGAGCAGCCCCCCGAGGAATCTTAGAGAAGGTTAGGTGGCCAAGAGGTAGAGGGGTCAGCTAAGCAGGGTCACGGGTTCAGCACTCCAATAGTCACAAGGTGAACTGCAAGATTGTGAGGTTAAGTAATTCTTGTTTATTGATATCGGAAATTAACACGATGCAACATGAAGGAAATTAATATGCGACTGGCATTGTATTCAGTCAGCGATAACCATAGAAGTAGCACTCTTTGCTATGCCGAACTGACTTTTAACCAACATAGGAAATGAAACATTTGGTTGTAGTGAATAGGTGGCCTAATGGTGAAGGCATCCACCAATTCCACATTAGCCAGCTCTGCTGAAGGTCCCAGGTTCAATCCCCAGCCCAGGCACTCTTCATGAGCTACATCCCAGCTGCATGTCGATCGCATGAGACGTTAAATTTGAGGTGCCTTGTACTCGGTGTCTATGCTGAGGCAAGTAAAACACCCCTTCCGTGGTGTAAATGTCTGTAACTCTGTGTGGACTCAAAGTAGCTTTGTCATTTTACGTCTAGCAGCTGGTCATATCAGCCGACAAAACCTTAGACTCTGTAGCATTTGAGACAGCGGAAGCAGTGGCAGTAACTGGGTAATAGCGGAGTGGTACTTGCATTCACCACTGAAGAAACTGTGTGTACCACGGAGAGGTCTTTCAGTTTTTTTCTATTTCTATTTGTGTTGACCTTTTCCATTCAAATTCCACCCAAGGACCTTTTTCGCTTCCTGTTTGTCCTTTTGAGGCACTACCCTGCCCCCCAGAAGCCCCCAAATCACGTGATAATAAATACCCTCGTCCGCTAGAGAGCCAGCAGTAGCCACCAGAGGGCCTCAATGGTCACAATTGGACAATGTGAGGTCTCAAGGTCACACAAGGTCATTGAAGAGCCCTTCTGACATCCGGGCAACGCCCTTGCCAAGTGACGTCATGCCCTTTCACACTGGTCTAATGATAGTGTTCTCTGTGTGAACGGCAAATGAATGGGAAAAAGAAAGTGATATTATGGTACCATTTTGTTGTTCCACCGTTGAACCCTATTTTTAGACCTTCTCTCTGTTAAAGCCACCTCACTATTAAGACTATTACGATCACCTCACTATTATGACCACCCCCATATCAAGACCACCTCACTATTAAGACCACCTCACTACGAAAAAAACTACCAAATTCTCAACGCTTGCGTAAATATATGAAATTTGTATACGAGAATTAATTGTTTGCCTGATGAGTAAACTGTTGACCATGCCTTTAGGTTCAAGGTCATTAA
>OW028585.1:772500-897500 GCA_932294295.1 Alitta virens
TACATCCCATGCATCTGTACCTGCCATACTTTTTGCTCCAGGTGTATGTTTAGCAGTCACATACCCCCTTGGAAATAAATCAAGAGCAATATTCTCATGGAGTGCGCAACATAAACATTTCTAATGCTTCACTTTCAACTGAGCTGTTCAACCAGAAACTTCAAAGATTTTCCCATATTTCAGTATTTCATGCATGACTCATTAGGCCCAGAGATTAATGTAATTTTCCACTATATATATTTGAGAAATATGTTTTTCACCACAAAACTGCAAGCTTGGATAGATTTAATATGATTATTCTCGAATTTATCAATTCGTTTTGAAACTCGTGTTGAAAGGTAGAAAATGCTGTTAAAAATTATATTTTTGGAAATAAAATAAAGTTTCATTCATTTTGCTACATCAATCATATATAAGATATTAATTAATAATTTTACAATTTATTACTTTTTGATAGGAAATAGGATTACATACTTAACCACTTATTTACTTATTTACTATTTGTTTTAAATAAATATTATTATTCTGAAATTGCTGGATTTAAAAATCTGAACTATTAAGTCATTTTGATAATTATTTTATCACCAAACTTCATTATCGTAAACTAAAATAAATCAGAAAATGTGGAATAATGAAATTTTGATTTAATGAGTACCACACCTTCAATAATTATCAGATTTACCATAATAAAAGATGAAATATTATTAAATATTTGTGTCAGATTGAATGACAATAAACTCCTGCTGGGCGGACATTTAATAATATTGGCGATAAATGAGTTGACAGGTGTTTGCAAATAGCTCATTAATTGACCTTGAAATAACAAACGGGTATCTTTCCTTCACCTTTAAGCTTAGTAAGTGAAATATATTAATTATCAACGAAGTGTTAAAATATGAAATACAATAAATATTATTGTTAATATCATGCAGACACTATGAAATAGGGAATATCTCATATAAGCTAACAAAATATTTCCCAAATTCTAGATTTTTTTCAAATATCTAAATTAAAAATTCTGCATTATTTCTTGTCTTGTACTAATATTTCAAAATTGATATTTATTTTGTTACAATATTGCCTATATGTTCTTGTTGTATTTCAAGGTGACAAACAATTTCAGTTATTCTCTTGTGGCTCAATGGCCTTTTCCCTTCACAGCTTAATGACTATGTTATCTCACAAGTTATTCTGTCTGCCATTTTGACGCCTCTTTCTCTCACTAGATGGCGTTCATAGCAGTACCCCACTAAAGACTCATTCGCCCTTTTAATTGATTGTATGGTCACCACGCCCCCTGCCGTCTGTCACTAATACTACACAACAAGGAAAGAAAGAAAGAAAGATAGATAGATAGATAGATAGATAGATAGATAGATAGACAGAATGAAAGAAAGAAAGAAAGAAAACTATCTAGATAGTTAGATAGATAGATAGACAGATAGATAGATGGATAGATGGATAGATGGATAAACAGATAGTCTAACTATTTATTGCATTTATGACTCCAGATAATTATTAATTATTAATTTATCTATAATATCTTGCGAAATCGGATAAATCTAGCAACTGATATTTCAACCATCAGTCAATTTCCTGTCATCAATATTTATCAGATATTATCGCATCAGAAAAATTATTGAAATTATTAAATTTTAGAATGCTTTGAAATTAATGAAGTTGTAATTGTCTAATCTAATGAAAGACAAAATATTAGATAAACATTTATATCAATTAATCTTCAAAACAGAAAATCTGATTACCATAGAACTGATAAGATAATGTATTTAATCTATAATCATAATGAATATTAATGAAAAAATAAAGTTATAATCGATATATTTTTAGAACACCTTCTCATAATGATGTATATATATATATATAACATTTTGATGAATAGTGATAAGTTTTTGTAAGATATTATAAATATCTTTGAGCAATATAATAAAAATAGAAAATTACCTGCACCTTCAGTCCTGATATGGAAGGTGGTGCCCTCTGGAAGCAATATCATGAACTATACTGTCAGCTAGTGAAAACTTCGCCCTAAAAACCAAGTCAATTTACAAGTTAATATTGAGGTGGTCTTAATATGGAAGTGGTCTTAATAGTGAAGTGGTCTTAATAGTGAGGTCTAAACAGCAGTGAGGTTGATAGACATATTATTGGTCTTTAATTCTATGCTTGATAATAACAGCACTTTTGTGAAAATGTCTAAATTTTTCTTGAATAGTACCACGTAAAATGTTGCACAAAAACTTGTAAACTTGAAGGTTATATTTTAATATTTCTTCAGAAAAAAATATATTATATCCTTGATGATATCTTGCATATTAATATAATAAAGCCCTTGATAATGTAACTCATATTCCGTGGTATAAACTTTTAGATTTTATTAATCACTCAATAGATATGTATTCAATTTTCATATTTTCACAACTTAATAAATAGAATATACTAACAATAATATAGCATTTTTTCTTCTATATTCCCTCAGTGTATCTAATTCTGCATTCTGCAGTGTGGGGGGGGGGGGGCTAGTTTGTCAATTTTTCTCGGTCATGGCCATTGGAGGGGGGCGGAGAGGGGCAGTGGCCGGCTATGGAGGGGCGCGCGAAGGAGGTGTTCCCGGGGTCCACCCCCGTCCTCCCCTCCCCTCCCTCCTCAGCCCCAATACACCCCACACCACCCCCTCCCTCCCCCCGCCATTCTACCTGCCAATTACTGCCACCAGGCCGCCCCCCCCCCCTCCCCCCGAAACTGTCAAGCCCCGTGAAAATTGCTGCCTACAACTCCGAACTACAGTCTCAACCCGCTATCTAATGTATTTATATAAGATGGATAGCCAAGCTGAGGGTCAAAAGGTCACACCAATAAGAAATTCACACTTCGAAGAGATGTTTACTATTCCATAGATCGAACTGGCACAAAATGGCTAAATTTCATTTCGAATTGTATTGACTAATTAATCTATTTTAATTTCATATGTAATGGCTGTTGGTCCGCAAATTTGTCATAAACACTGGTAACTGCTATAGATATTTCTTTCTTTCTTTCTTTTATTTCTTTCTTTCTTTCTATCAATCTATCAATCTATCAATCTATCTATCTATCTATGTATCTATCTGTCTATGTATATATCTATCAGTCTACCAGTCTATCTGTCTATCTATCTATCTATCTATCTATGTATATATCTATCTATGTGTCTATGTACCTATTTATCTATGTTTCTATGTATCTATCTATCAGTCTATCTATCTATCTATCAATATATCTATCTAACTGTCTGTCTGTCTGTCTGTCTAGCTGTCTATCTGTCTATCTGTCTATATATCTATCTATCTACCTATGTCTGTCTAGCTGTCCTGTCCTGTCTGTCCCCTGTTTTCCCATCATGCCTTGCTCCTGTAGTTTTCTGCCTCTCCCTCCCTCTAATCCACAACTCCCTCAGTTCTCCCCAAATGCTGCTGATTACAGGGAGAGAGTTGATTCCTATTCATCGCCCCCCCTCCCCTTGTGTCGGGATTAATGCATCCCCCCCCCCCTCTCTTTTTCTCCCTTTTTGGCACTTCTTCCCTGAGAAAACCCTCTGGTCTCAGTGCAAAGTTGTTTCTGATTTAAACAGCAAATATGCTCTCCACATCCAGTTGAAAATTGGCTGAAAATTTGTTGATAGGTTGTATTGCCATGGTGTCATGAAAAGGTGCAGGGTGAAGATTGACTAAAGAATCAATCAATCAATCAATCAATCAGGCAGTCAGTCATAGACAGATAGATAGATAGATAGATTGATAGATAGATAGATAGATAGATAGACAGATATACTGATATACAGATAGAATGATAGATAGATATATATATAGATAGATAGATAGATGGATAGATGGATAGATAGATAGATAGATAGATAGATGGATGGATAGACAGATAGATGGATACTGACTGACTGCCTGGATGATTGAATGATTGACTGACTGACTGACTAGCTGACTGACTGCCTGGATGATTGACTGACTGACTGACTGACTGCCTGGATGATTGACTGACTGGCTGACTGGCTGACTGACAGTTCATGGAAGCCTGTTTTTCTTAGCCTTCTGTTAAGTACCATCCTAATAGTAATAACCGGCTGGTATATTTTTGGTATTTTAAGAACAAATATTTAAAAAACCATTAAGAAAAATTATCTTGAAACGGTTGTAACATCAAAGGCAGAATGTTTTTGACCCGTTTGAGAAAAATGTTCACCTCGTGAGCCTAGAAATTCAAGAGTTGTTCAAAATAGCCCAGCGTTCCAGGCCAGGCAATTCAAAGTGACTCAATTTAGTTCAATTTAATAATTATTTCCGCTTGATTAGTCGCTTGCCTGGTTGTGCCATTTAGTTCAATGAGCAGAAAAAATGTTTGTAGTTATCAAAGCTAAAAGCTATCGCCTCATTTGAACTTGTTATTGATTGAAAATCTCGAATTTAGGCGAGTCTAAAATAGCACATGACTTTGTGGTATTTAAATCTGCAAAAAACTAACTCTTAATTAGTGTTTAAAGGTGCAGTGTCTGTCAAATTTGCACATGAAAGTAATGATATAAATCAATACTGCCTTCTTGTTTCATGATATATCTTAACATTTCATGCCAATTTTTGTCAACAATTTAGTTTTAATTTACAATAAATAATATAAATATAAGTTTTTCATGCCATCAAAAACTCAATATGTAAACAAACCCAGTGATGACATCACAATACTAAACAATGGTGATGATGTCATTTCCATTGTGTTTCCAATGTTTTGGTCTTGATTTTCTCTCAATGTATAATTTATTTTTTAGTGATTAATGTCTGATAAAATGATTAGATCACACAAATTTAGTGCCTTGAATAAAAGAGGTTATTTATGAACTATTTGATTGAGTCTTACAAAATCGTAAATTTGACAGACAGTGCAGCTTTAAGAGTTCTTAAAGTTATGTTTTACAGTTTATTACATACTACACAAAATGCATGATGTAACAGAAAAGTCTTAAATTTTAATTTAAGTTCAAATAGATCCATTGACCTACTTAGCTGAAAAACTCTCAGACTAGGTTGATAGTCAGATCAACTAACTTGCCCACATTTTGACTAACTGCTTTTGCCATTCTGACTAACTGTAGACGTTTTGACTGTTTCTAGGAAAAACTACCCCCCCCCCCATAGCCGTTTTGACTAACATGTCAGTCTTGGTCAATGTCCAATATGTTGGTAGTCATTGACTATTTTCTCAGTAAAAACAATATTGATGAAACTGACTAACTGTAAGTAAGTAAGTAAGTAAGTAAGTAAGTAAGTAAGTAAGTAAGTAAGTAAGTTAGTAAGTAAGTAAGTAAGTAAGTAACTAGGTAAGTTAGTAAGTAAGTAAGTAAGTAAGTAAGTAAGTAAGTAAGTAAGTATGTAAGTAAGTTAGTAAGTTAGTAAGTAAATGACTGAATGATTGACTGACTGGCTGACTGGCTGACTGGCTGACTGACTAACATAGGTGAGTAACTAATTCCAGTACAATATTTTTATTGAACCAAAACTATCATATCTGTGGCACTAAATATGAGTGCTCAATAAACAAATAGTTATTATTAAATCGATTGGTATTGACAGGAATTCTAAATTCAGTGTCCATGCATAATTATATGTCCTTGACCTCTTGACTACTGAGAGACACCAGAGGGGGCTAAAAAAGCCCCCAAAATATGTGAACAATCAGAGAAAGGGGGTGCATAGAACAACCCCAAGTTGCATTCACCCTCAGCCAATTACAACAGCATGCTCAGCCATTGTTGTGGGTCATATTAAGGACGCCATTTTGCACTGAGCGATAATAGGGGCATTGACGATCGACCAGGCGGAAGGAACGGTGCACGGCACATTGCGCCCCCTGGATGAACACTCGGCCATTTCCGGCGAAAATGACGACGGGGAAAAAAGGGGTAAAAAGGCAAAAAGCGCCACCACTCGGAGAACCCATGGGGTGGTTGCAAAGCAGAGGAAAACTAGAACCCTAAGGGCAAAATACAGCACCCCTTTTGCTGCAACCTATTTATCTATCTATCGTTCTATTTATCTGTCTATCTATCTGTCTATCTGTCTATCTCTTTATCTATAAATCTGTCTATCTATCTATCTATCTATCCATCTGTCTATCTATCTGTCTAGCTATCCATCTGTCTATCTATCTATCGATCGATCTATTCATTTATCCATCTATTTATCTATCTAAATGCATAGAAATAGCCAAGAACAAGGAAACCTAGTGCATTTGCTCAAAAATAAACTATTCTGTATGGATAATTTCTATTGCCAATAGATGAAATAAGCTTCGAATTGAAAAAATAAGCTTAGAATTCCATTATACTTGGAAAATGGCCGTGGAATACATCCTACTCATTGGCTTGAAAATCACCCCCAAACAAACTGAACATGTTTGAGAACTGGTGTTAGGAAAACAGTCCAATTGAATAGGATAGAATTGAGTGTTTTGAAGAGCTCTTCACACCTGCTCTTGAAGGGGCTCTGCTCTTACTGAGCCCTATTTGAGAGCCTCTTTGAGAGCCCTCTTAATCCCTGCCTCCTTCTGATATGCCATGTATCATATACTTAAGATGTCGCCAAAATAAATAAGAAGGGTTTTGAGTATTACCAAATTTAGTGTTTAAGTTGGAAAGGGGGGGGGGGGAGGGGAGGGTGATTTCAGGGTTGCACAGAGGTAAGGGGAACAGTTCAAAACTGACAATTTAATTTGTAGATTTTTTGTAATAACATTCTTTTTCTATTTTCACTCTCCCTAATTGAAATTTCTTGACGTTTTACCTTTTAACTAAATATCTGAATTTATAATTATCTCTTTAGCTGAATATCTGAATTTTTAAAGTTTGCAAATATCATAATTGCTGCGAATAGTTTTGACAGAATATACGAAATGGTCGGTAGTGTTATGTGATAAATATGACATATGATGAAGCGGAATAAAATGGCTGAAATGAATTTTTAACGATATCATCTTAAACTAAAGTTAAACTGTTATGGTCCTATTTTCTGTAATTATTGCAGGAAATATATGTAAATGCTTAAAATAATATAAAAAAGAAAATTATTATTAGTAGCAACAGTATATTTACTACAGATAAATCCTCGAATCGGACATTGCTGCAGTCTGCAGAGAAGTATTGATCAATGCAGTAGCATATACAAAGGCATGTGGCGCCATCTATACCCTACATAGAAAGAAGAATCTTTATAATTGTTTATTTTTGGTTATGAAATATTTCTAGATTATATTATTTTATAAAGCAATACTTTAAATTTTTACTTTTTGTTTTATTTATTCACACTTTGTTCCTGTTATTAATAATATCATAAAATAGCTGTTGAATGAAATTGAACATGAATTGTATGACGAACCAAAAACAAGCATGGCAGACTGGTGTGACTAATACCGGAACCAAGACCAATTTATAATTTATTTATTAATGTGTTTTTCATAATATTATGTTCATACATGTATTATACATGGTTGAATAAATAAATAAATAAATTTATGTTGCTTGAAATGATAATAATAGTCAGTATTTACCTCATAAGTCTCAGTCAAATTTAGAAGTGGGAGCTGAATTATTTAATTTCTCAGCTCACCTATGTTCTCAGTATAGCAAATGTTGTCAAATAAAACTTTCGATGGAATTTCAGGGAAGTAGGCAGTACAAAAGACATGTGACGCCATCTATAAACTACTTTAAAATTAGCTTGGAAATTGTATTTTACTGGCAAAGAAATCATTCCAAAATAAGTCCTTTTATATATAAAGCAATATTTGACAATTTACTGTTCATAGGTTTGTTTTCAATAATAGAAGTATTGATCATGAAAGTGGAATTAACCCTGACTAATAACAACAGGAGCGCTGCTGAGACAATGTAATATAGATAAGATAAGAAAATTTCTGGAGGTTTGACCAACTAACTATGAATTATAGTGCTAATAGAAGTCAAGCCAATTAACGAAAATGATGATAATGCAATTAGGTTAATTGGGGAATATGGAAATTCCATTAGGTGCTAAATTTGACTTCAAAATTTCAAATTTCTCTACAGTTGTGATAATATATTAAAGACCCCACCCATGAGGTAAATTTGCAACATGGTGTGGGCTTGAAGCCTTACCATCTCATCATTATGTCTGCCTCGGCCAGCTGGTCATATAAGCTGACGAAGCTTCAGACCCAGTAGCATTGAGACACTGAGTCATTGAGACATTGACATGTAGTATAAATATTATAGATACTGAATTTTAATAAAAGTTAAGATAATTCATTATAATTTTAACACATTTAGCATAATATTGCATCAGTTATGGATTTATTACATTACTTTATTTCATGTAATTTTCTTGTATTTTCTAATATATATCATACCACCCTGAAATATATGCATTTCTGTACTTTTGTGCCTTTTATCTAGTTGCCTGGCAACCAATTTTAATGTCTTTTGTTGCCAACATGAACTGTCCCTTGAAGATGGCACCAGCCAAATGCTGCTGTTTACTCAATTCATTATGGAATTTACTCAATTTATTACAGAATTTACGCTATTGATTGACTTATTTACACTGCTCATTTACACTACAAAAGATCAGTAGTTGTTTACAAAGTATTTAGCTGGCTTGGTAGACACGTGTGAAGGGCTTGAGTACTTTGGTGTCAATGAAAATTCATATTTTTAGGATGTAATTTTAAAATACCACAATTTTACAATAGATTATTTCAAATTCATTTTAGTAAAGATTTGATATATTTCATTTACTGTATGTTTGATATTAATAGAATAGAATATAATAAAATAGAATAACATAGAATAAAATAGAAGTGTATTCACATTGGCAACTGAGAGTTGAAAGGTTGGTACAATAACTAAAATATGCAAATGGATTTAAAGAGTGAAAATTGGTTTAAAATATTATAAAATTGAAATTGTAGAAAGTAAAAATATAGAGCAATTAAATACGTTTAAAAGGGAGAAAATGAAATTATGATTTGAATATGATAATATGATATTATAAAGTAAAAATGAATTGAATGAATTAATGAATAAATAAATAAAATAACAACAAAAGAATAATAGAATAAAAATAATTCAAGTAATGTATGTATGTAAAAATTCGTTTACTTAAAGTCACATGAGGGTAAAAAATATTCAGGAAATAAATACAATTAAAAAGCAGCTAAAAAAAAACCTCCCAGCCCACAGGGACTTATACGTGATCTTTGTCATTACTTTGTATATAGCTTTAATTTATATTTAGACTTTTTAAATTATCAATTTCCATTTTCATCTTTCTACTGGTTCTGCCATTCACAACTCTCGCGCGAACCGAGACTTGAATCTCACACGAGATCTGGGGCGAGACTGGAATGGACAGATGTGTTAAGATGAGGCTCCTGCCGTCAACTATAACTTCATTTATTCAAACTCATCCAAAGCGAGGCTACTGGACAGACAGACAATGCTGATTGTGTTGTGTTGCCAGGGGCAACGGATTTTAACAATGGACCAACATGGCTGCCACAGAGATGCATAAAGGCCCTCACCTAACTGGTCTCTTTACCTCTATTTAAGGGTCTTTAGCTGAGATATCTGACAAAGTGGGACCCAGGGCCAGAGGGGTTGAGGGGTGTAGGGCGATTACACCCCCAGCAATAATTACAACAACAAAAAACTTGACATTTTCTGATTTATTTATCTATCCGTTTCGTCTGAAATTGAATGTGTTGCACCATAAGTAAAAATGTATCTTTATTATTGTTAATAATTTTTTTGGGTGGCCTATTATATACAATAAATATACATATAATATATGATGCCAAATCTCAAATATACAATGAAATATGATACTATGATTAGTCAAGATGAAGTAAATTTATTTAGGGTAAAATCAACAAAAATACATTACGCCCATATCTCACAACTATCTAAAAAAAACTTATGCAAAAACATAAAAAATAAATCACATTAAATCATATCATACATGCTTATTATATATCAATAAAAAAAACATAAAAATCAATTATCCTTCAGAATGATATGAAAAAATTAAGTCATTATTCCATAACTGCTTATTCTAAATCTCAAATATTTGAGCAAGTATTTATGTTCGATGAAATTGCTTTACTTTTGTCCAGGGGTGTATTTATCAAAATGATTTCCTGGGGCAAAATGTAGGAGGGGTACTTGGGTATATTGTACAAAGACTGGTGGCATTAATAGGAGCGTATGTTACCATGGAAACCGACTTAAGGCTGCTTAATAACTCCTTATAATTCCCCTCAAGGCATATAGTGATGACGTCATTAATTTCTGTGCTGTTACTATGACAATTATGGTAAATTTGGTGAGAACGGTGAAATGCTAAAATGTGGACATTCTAAGAGCGAAGATTTTTATCCAAAAAAATCTATATATCATAATTTTTTGTCTCTTATTTGATGGATAGATAGATAGATATATAGATAGATAGATAGATAGATAGAGATAGATAGATAGACATATAGATAGACACACAGACAGACAGACAGATAGATAGAAACAGATAGACAGACAGATAGATAGACAGACAGACAGACAGATAGATAGAGACAGATAGACAGACAGACAGACAGATAGATAGAGATAGATAGATAGACAGATAGACAGATAGATAGAGACAGATAGATAGAGACAGATAGACAGACAGATAGATAGAGATAGATAGATAGACAGATAGATAGAGATAGATAGATAGACAGACAGATAGACAGACAGATAGATAGAGATAGATAGATAGACAGATAGATAGAGATAGATAGATAGACAGACAGATAGATAGACAGATAGATAGAGATAGATAGATGGACAGATAGATAGAGATAGATAGATAGATAGATAGATAGAGATAGATAGATAGACAGATAGAGATAGATAGATAGACAGACAGATAGATAGAGATAGATAGACAGACAGATAGATAGAGATAGATAGATAGACAGATAGATAGAGATAGATAGATAGACAGACAGATAGATAGACAGATCGATAGAGATAGATAGATAGACAGATAGACAGATAGATAGAGATAGAGATAGATAGATAGATAGATAGAGATAGATAGATAGGTAGATAGAGATAGATAGATAGATAGACATATATTCTTTAGTATATTTCCATCGTGTCTAAGTCCCATAAATTGTTCCACAAAGTTCTTTGGAGCAGAGATCATTTTCGTGGAACCCCTGGTGCCAGGTACAGGAAAGAACAAGTTACATAATCTTACGTAAGACTTGTCTAATTGCATCAATTTCAGAGATAGCTGATCAAAGTTGTGTTTTCGGAAGGCAAAAGTTTCCAAATAATATGCATTGAGTTTTTGCAAGATAACGCTAAAGATACTATTGTGTAGCATTTGCTTTAATAATTGTCTTAATAATCGTAATAATGAATATTTATGAGGAGTTTCGAAACAATATTGACACGCGAAATGCTACAATTAACACGCTCGAGTTAATAAATAATGATGATGAAACGTGTTACTTTGTAAACAAAGAGTTTGGAATTTGTTTTCATGAGCTGTAGGTCTATGACATTTTTTTTTAGTTATTCCATATTTCCTTCAGTATTAATTTATTAATTAGTGAAGACATTTTAGTTTTAGAATTACGAATTTTTAAATTTGACTGTCTTGTATTTGGTATCATAAGTGTTAGCATTTAATAGAAACACAGATATGTTTTCATTTTCAATTTCATGTTTGTCAATGTTACTCAGGTATGTATATTTTTTAGATGGGGTCAAAATCCCACTATATATATATATATATAAGTAATGCCGAATTAATGAGCGTCCCCCTTTCAATCTTTTTAGAGGGTTAAATACTAGTTGTGGGGCTCAATTAACCCCTTGTACCTGTTAAATGAGTAGATAGGAAAGGGTAATGAGCAGTTCCTGGGGTATATATGGAAGTAGGGGTTAAGAAAGATGTATAATAACAGGTCAAGGGGTAAAATGTTGTCTTGATAACCAGGTATATGCCATGAGTCCTGCAAGACGCTCATTAAGCAGCCTGGGCACCTGATGCCAAATTGGGCATATGTGATTTTAGGTGATTTGGGGGCGATTTTATGTTGCCCTGCCCTTTTGTTATTTCCTCATTTATTCACAATTCACCCCTTTTCAAAAGATGGACAATTGGGAGGTCTCCCAACTGTCATTTGGAGATGATGGCTCACTCCAAAGCAACGTTTCAATAGGAGGCTGACACTGCCCCATTAGAGAATGTTGGGACATTTCCCAATTGTTACAGAGATGACTGGCTTGGCTGTAGCTTGTGGCAAAATAAGAATAAAATATAACACTTAATTCCAATTCAAAGTCAGTAAATATGCGTATATAGAAACGTAACTATTAACTGTCAATTGCAGTCCAGAATATGCAAAATGTACAAAAAAGGGCAAATATACAATGAAAATTACATATCTAGAGCAGTATGCCTGTTTTTCATTCATTCATTCATTCAATCATTCATTCAATCATTCATTCAATCATTCAATCAGTCATTCAATCATTCATTCAATCATTCATTCAATCATTCATTCAATCATTCATTCAATCATTCATTCAATCATTCATTCATTCACTAACTAACTAACTTACTTACTAACTAATTCATTCATTCCTTTCTTACTTACTTTCTTACTAACTTACCAACTAACTAAATAATTAACTAAATTAATAACAAACTTATTCATTCATTCATCTATTCATTCAATCAATCATTCATTCATTCATTCAGTCCTTACTTACTTACCTAATTACTTACTTACTCATTGTCTTACTTACTTACAAGTGTGTTTACTTACTTACTTGCTTATTTACTTACTTGCTTATTTACTTACTTGCTTATATACTTACTTGCTTATCTACTTACTTGCTTATTTATTTACTCGCTTACCTTGCAAAATACTTTGTGCAATACATACCCTGCTGTTGCATTGTAATTCACCTGCTAAGATACCTGTTTGGAGTTAATGAGGGGAGTTTGACTTTCAAAATGGCCGTCATATCTCATCCCCACATCTTATCGACCTCATCTTGAGTAAAATTACCGCAGCAGCCTGTCATGGGAGTCATGTTTTAAGGGCATTTTGACACATGATAGTGTTATTATAATGAATATAGTACATGCAAATCATGTGGCGGTTTATTGTCATGTATCATTCTCGAGTTGTGGGTGAATATTGAGTGACTTTAATACATGATAGCTCATAATGCACGAAAATGAATGCTTGCCAAATTATGAATATGATATGTTCATATATGTATTGCTGAAAATGTTTATTTAAGGAAGAAATTGACATAGAATTGTATATACGATAGGCCTACTGTTTTCTATATTCAATTAAAACTTAATAGTAAGTTTAAAAATAGACTAAAATAGACTTATCTGGAAGTGTTCAAAGTGTTCAAAGTCTTCTAATTACAGATGTAAATCTTATCTTAGACTTTGCTACAAACATTTGCAACTTCTTAGTGTTTATTTCCGAACAATCGCATTGTTTTCCATCGTTTGAATTGACAATAATACAATAGGATTACAATCTATTGGCGTGTGGAACTCTTCACTGGGGGAGGTAAATAAGAGAGCAGCACGTGCTTCCGGTTCAGCTTTTCTCGCCTCCTTTTGAGATGAGTGAAGAGCGGATTGTGACGTCACAATAGGACAAAGCTCCGAGTAGGTTGTACTGAACTAAAGTCTCAATACTAATCAGATTAAAAAATAATATTTATCCATTATAGATAGTTTCGATAAAATGCTTTTCTGTTGAGATCGCTCATTAAACTAAGCGTCCCTGACGTCATTGATGGACAATATAGTGTGGACTCCAACCCATACTATCTCATCATTACGTGATCCTATAGCTCTAGAGAAATCAAAAGTGCAATTATAGGACACTTTCAAAAAATGTAAATTCAACCTTTGTTTATAAATTATGAATTATTAAGAGATATGATATTGCAGTAGGACTATTTACATTTTGTATAACTAATAATCTGCTCTATTGACTATAAAGATCTTTATTTAACAGTACTTATGTGTCCTCATTATTGCATTGTTTGACTGAAGAGTTGAATTGTTCATTCTGTTGCTGTGGAAGTCTTTGAAGAACCGATCAAATCTCGCTCTCTATTTAAGAGTTCACGCTCTGAGTGAGAACTGACGCGATTCGGCGAGACTAGGGTAGTAATTATATCCGATAATCACAAATGATAGAGAAAGTTCAAGAGTCTAAATACAGCCCAGTTAGATAAAACTTCAGAGGAAATTGAAAATAGAAAGTTGTGAATATTTCCCAAATTAGTCGGCTGTCATGCTTGTTTAGATAGTTAGGTAGATAGATGGATAGATAGATAGCTAGACAGATAGATAGATAGATAGCTAGCTAGACAGATATATATATATATATATATATATATATATATATATATATATATATATATGTATATAGATAGATAGATAGATAGATAGATAGATAGATAGACAGACAGACAGATAGATATATAGATAGGTAGATAGACAGACAGATAGATATATAGATAGGTAGACAGACAGATAGATATATAGATAGGTAGATAGATAGATAGATAGACAGACAGGCAGAAAGATAGATAGATAGATAGATAGATATACAATTAGACAAATAGATAGATAGATAGACAGACAGAAAAACAGACAGACAGATAGATAGGTAGTTAGATAGATAGATAGATAGATAGATAGATAGATAGAGAGATAGAGATAGATAGAGAGATAGATAGATAGATAGACAGACAGAAAAACAGACAGACAGATAGATAGATAGATAGATAGATAGATACTTCTATTTTAAGGGGGGGCATGAACTTTTTTCCATATTTTTATTTTGGTAATTAGACTCGATTAGACCCAGTTAGTCTCAATTAGACCAATAAAAAAGTTGAATACACTCTTCCCCTATTTATTATCCGAAAAAAGCTGAGGTGTGAACTGTGTCTCAGATTTCAGTTTAGATAAAATTCTTCAATCTGTCAAGACTCAACAGGAATAAGGATGGATTTGCTCTTAATTAATTGAGACTTTCTCAACTACAAAATAACTGTAAAGTAAATAGAAAAGTGCAGTTAATTGTAACAGTGGGGAGCCTTAATTAAATGGTTCACATAGGCAAGCTGTACAATAATGAAAGTAGCCTATGTTTTTTGAAAAAAAAAATAACCTAGGTTTGAGTTATATGTTATTAATCAATTTATACGGGGAAATAAATATTAAGTTTGTTGAAATACATGAAATATGTTTATATTCTGAAAATATAATAATAGTAATTTAAATCGATAAGCTTAAAATATTTTAATATAAAACTATTCTCAAAATATTAAAAGTATTTTGATATTAGCAGCAGTGACCGATGGTCATTTGTTTGAAGTGACCACTGCATTTGACCAGTGCAATTTGACCCCCGAAGTCCTCTCCCCAGATGCATATCAATTATGGAATTAATTTTCCTCAGCTGGCCTGTCATTCATTCTATTAAACAGAAATCAGCCATTAGTTGGAACTGTCAACAGCCTTAGCAGTCTATGACCTGTCAATTCACACGTGTCATGTCATCTCATGTGTGTTTTAATGCGTTTTCTATTTTTCTATGACACACTGTGTTTTTGAGGTTATGAAGATATCTTTAATATTGTATATTTCCATAAAATTTGACAGAAATACATAATTATGTAAACACATCTATTTCGTCTTTTTTAGTGAATTGCATAAATGATACTAGTAAAAAGCTTAGTAAGCATATATAATCAGCTGTGCAGGCAGACGTTATGATGAGATGATTAGGCAGCTTGGAGTCCACACTGTGTTTCACATATACATGTACTTCATGCTTCGAATAGACCAATGCCCAGTTGTGGTCAAAGGAATAAATGTTTGGAAAATAATGCAAAATAAGGAAAATGGTAAATAATTAATTTTGTTTAAATAATATATCTATTATTTATCTATGTATTTAGTTTTTAAATTTGTGGCTAGTTCACATTTTTTACGTTATAAATAAAGTTGGAGAATGGCTTTAGCTGTTGTCTGTTGGTTTTTAAAAGTTTGTTTTTATTGATAATAACCCCAGTGAGTTGTTTACAGTTTTTTGCCTTAAATCCTTAAGTTTTGCTAGATGTTAAGTGTTTCCCGTTAACAGTTAAAGACAATAAATTAATTCTTTTATCAAAGATTGGAAAATGTCAAAACACTGAGAAACACATTCACAGGAATCAAGGAAGGCAAATATGCAGGTAAATATGTCTAAATGTCACAAGAATATCTTTTTAGGTTTTCATTAAATTTATGGACATCACACACCACCAGTTTAATAGGTATTTGGAAAGACATATTGCAAAAATAAACTAATTTATGTATTATGACACTTAAAATAAATCAATCGCCTTTTTTTTTAACCTATCTGGGTTTTAAAACCACTTTTACTTGCAAAAACCAAAAACCAAAATCTTAAATTTTAAGAATTAAGGCTACCTCACTATTAAGAACTTTCCAGTGATGCCTTCTATATAATTAGGTCTTAACACTGAGGTTCCTCTTTGATGAACATTTGTAAAATACCAGACAGATAACTGGTAGTAATTAAGGTCTTCAAATTAGCAAGAAACATTAGAGTCTAACTTGAAACAAATTCCTGGAATTTCTTGGAATTTTTGTAAGTTGCCTCACTGACAGATTCTCTTTGATTCATATTAGAAATTATGTGACCTAATCTAGGTCTGATTGCCTCGCAATTCCGACCACTTTGTATTGACATTAATCTGAGCGATAATAGGGAACATTAATCTGGGCGATAATAGGAAACCACATGTGGGCATCTGTCAAGGGAGGCAAAAGGTCTTCTTTTGAACCCCAAAAAGGGCATTTGTTTCTTAATTGCTTGCCCTGGTGTCAAAAGGTCTATAGGGCACCCAATTATTAATCCATAAATATATTCATAATCATTATAATGTATAATATAATTAGTGTATAGATATTTTTGCAATTAATAATTTAAGTCATATAGTGTAATGTAAACCTGTATGTATATCTATACAAATTTAGATCATCTAGATTGATATTTTACAAAACAATTATTTTGATATAATGTAACTATTTTTTATTAGTCCTATAATTTGATCTTATTTCATATCTAATACATCAAAACTTTATGGAAATATTAAATAATCTTTCATCACCTCATTATAGCTTATTCTTTATTAGATCCTACATTTATGCTAGATCCCTGTGTAGTAAATATATACCCTTGACTGCTCAGAGAACATTTAAAAAGCCTGGTACCATGTAGTTCTCACCAGAGCGGCCTACTTCAAACACTGGAATCAGACAGCCTATCATTTTCTTATTAACATCACAGTGGGCTACTTGTGCCCTAGCAACCATTAAAGAAACTGAAAACAGCGTCCCTAGCAACAAGAGTATATCTTATGTAATATGTTTTGAATTAAGGTGGAATTTTACCAGAAAAATTGAATGTTAAAAAAAAAATTGATTTATCGCAAAAAAATTACTGGTAATAAACATTATCTTTTTATGATTAAGGAATAAAGTATTACTATATTTTATATTTAATTCAAGTGGGCTTACTCACTTTTTGTAATCATATAAGTTAGTTAAATAAATAAAGATACATACTTTATCATTTTATTTTGCAGAATAGGAAATTTACCCTTTTATTGATATTATGAAGTAATTATTCATAAAATTGTATGTGAGATATAAATGAAAAACATACCGCTTGAATATTATTACTGTACTACACAGAAATGCATTGACAATTTGGCAGATATGAAGATGAAATGAATTTTCAATCTATAAGTTAACCACGAACATTAATTTAATTTCCATTCATTGTCATGCACACATGCATAGATAGTTTTTACACTTTAACATAATTATGAAATATGAAATATTCATGACTCCATAGTTAGCATCATCTAGCCCTAGTTTCCGCAGCTGTTTTCGATTTTGACTACATGCTGGGTTGTGCTACTGAAGTCAGCATCTACAAGGGGTTTTGCATTTCATAGAAGCTCTGGCCCAGCTTAAACATATTGTTTCTAATAACTGCAACCAAATTGAAACATTGGCAGGTCAGGTTTCATATAACCTGGGGCTAAGTAGCTGCCCCTGCACAGGTGATCTTTGTTAGGGACAAACTAAATTGGTTTTAAAGTGGTTCAGCACACTTCTTTACTTTTCTTAGATCTATTATACATTGGAAAAAAGTATATAATCTTTGGATGAAATTAACATAAAATGTATTATTATTACTGCCAATTTATAATATTATTACGTCTTTTAAACTTTGCCAAATAATATATTTATACAATCATGTGAAAATTTAGTCATTTGATTACATTTAGTTATTTTTGATTATAATAACCCATTTTATAGTTAACTTCGCTACTAAAATCACTGTGCCTAGAACCAACTTTATTGGGTTTTATTGGAGATGATAAAATCCTCAAAATTATATAAATGTTTAGATTCAAAATCTGCATTTGTCTACTTGTGAGGTTTTAGCAATATTGTCGACTTTTACAATTCCCCTGTCTGGCAGACCATTTAGCAGCTCCCCAGCCACAGGGTTTTACAACAGGGCAATGTTGTATTTACAATAGGAAGGTGAAATTGACAACAAATTTACAACAGGCCTCTCGTAAAATCGTTGTGGGGCCAATCATGAGCTGAAATGTTCACTAAACGTTGTTTAAACTGTCAAAGGTCAAATGCTTTAGAGAGGTCAATCAAGTTGTAAAGTGTGGGAGGGCTCGTTTTAAGCTTAATTAGGAGATGGTTGTTCATAAAATAGCAAAGTAAATTGGCGGTACTAGTACTACTACTATTACTATTACTATTACTACTACTATTATTACTACTAATACTACTAATATTACTATTACTACTACTACCACTAATACTACCACTAATACTACCACTAATACTACTACTACTACTACTACTACTACTACTACTACTACTACTACTACTATTACTATTACTACTACTACTACCACTAATACTACTACTACTACTACTACTACTACTACTACTACTACTACTACTATTACTATTACTACTACTACTACTACCACTAATACTACTACTACTACTACTACTACTATTACAGCTACTTCGACTACTACTACTACTACTACTACTACTACTACCACTACTACTACTACTACTACTACTACTACTACTACTACTACTACTACTACTACTACTACTACTACTACTACTACTACTACTACTACTACTACTACTACTACTACTACTACTTCTACTACTACTACCCTTACTACTACTACTACTACTACTACTACTATAATTACTCCTACTACTACTACTACTACTATTACTACTACTACTACTACTACCATTTCGACAACAATTTGACATATGGCAAATTAACTTATTCAGTATTTTGTGGACACCTATGGCATAGTCCTTATAGGATAGTACAGCATATTTGAGACCATTAAATAGCCCAATACATTGACATGTGGCCTGAACTGATTTTATCTTTGGTTAACCCAATACTTGGGGGGTGGGGCTAACTGACAGCCTCTGCAGAGGTCATGTCTGTTTTCTACAGAGATTATTGGTTCAAATTTTGAAGATATTTGTCTTTTTGGGGGGAAAATATAGTAGCTCAGAATTATTGCATATTTTAGTGCATTTATGCATCAAAATTCAATGAAATATCACAATGATATTGTGACGTCATGATAACAATCGAATTAGCAGCATCCGGGACTTCTTGACTGTTTAATTGTCTTGCATTTGAGCGTGAAATGTACCATTGTTGCTCATCATTGTCCCTCAAAACGAGGCTGACCCCTGCATTGTTGAATCTTTTGTAATTCTCATAAAACAGGAGCATTTTTGATGGACATATTGTCATGGACTTTTTTCACCATTTTGACGGGTGCTTTGACAGCTGACATGGCTTTGGCTGGTTTAATGACAGCCCTAGCAACAGCCCAGCGTCCTTAGAGATGGGGCGATTGTGCTGCCTCGTTTTGGTACCATGCGGAAATCGCGTGGAAGTCGCGATTGAGCGATAATAAGCCGGTTAATCTATCTAATCAATGTTAATCACTGAGACCTGGTGGATTAGGGCTTGACCTCGTAGATTAGCCCTGGGGTAAATACCCTCCGAGCAGCGGGGTGTGAAGGGCTTTCTGGATAGTGGGGTGTTTTCTCTATCTTTGACCTGTGGCGCCCTCTACCGGCCAATGAGTGCTCCCCAGGTAGCTGTGCAAATGACGCGAATTATCGAGCATAACGAGAACTCAGCGAGAATCGGCGAGATCTCACCTGGATTCCACTTCAAGGTGGGGGGGGGGGGGGGGCAGGAATTTGGCAGCCATTGCTGTAGACAGGTTGTTTGCTCTGTGTGTGATTCCAGAACATTTTGATAAGAACTTCTCCTTTAATATTAATGTACAGATGTATAATCATATTATTCATAAGAGGCTATATGCTAATATTATTAATATCTATAATTTATAGCCAATTGCACAGTTGATCCAAATGTTATGACCAAAATCATTACACTGAGAAATTATTTTATGACTACTGTAGTTAGTCTCATTGCTGTGAATAAAATAAAACATTTTCCAGATTTAAAAATTCACCTTCATATTGTCCGTTTTGTCTTAATAATTATTATGAGGTCAATGTCCTTTTTCTAATCTATCTGTGGACTTCCAGGCAGAGGTTTCTTGTGGTAAGAGCAGAGACTATGAGGGGCAAATGAACCAACATCTAACGCATGGATATTTGGATATAGGCCTGTGTTGGGATATGCAAATTTATGAATTGCAAATTTATTTTTAGTTTCTAATATAGCAAACAATTAAAAGAGGTCCCAGGGAGTCCAGAAAGCGGGCCAGACTAACTATTTAGAAATTACTGGTTGCATTAAGGAATTACGCCTTCAAATGCAACAATAGAAAATATGCTAATTCTGCAATTAGCTTAAATAATCTTTGCGAATGCAACAAATGAGGATTTGTAAGCTGTGCGATATTGTTGTTGTCATGGCAACCGATTTAAATAAATTTACCCATGGTTGAGTTGATGTTAGGTAAGAATTCTAAACAAAAATGGCGGAAAATGATGCATTCTGGGATTGCATTCAACAGTTTGGAATTTAATTGAATGGAGAGGAACTAATTCTAAATATTCCAGGCAATTTAACAAAAGGGGGATGGTCCCATCTCATTATTTTACGATTTATAAATCCCAGCATGCCTCAGTTGTTGCAGTGCGTCGACCCGACAATAGGGGCGCTGTATGCAATGTGACGTCATCCTGACGTCATTTATTCAAGCCGAGCGATAATACGCGTCATTATTGCGTAATATGATAATTAGCTAAAATAATTGATGACTATTCTATTTGTGGCTACAGTAACTTGTGTTAAGTGTGCATGATGCCAAAGTTATTTCAAATATATGTATCTCTGATTGTGACATGAAAATCCAAAGTTTACGATGTCAATGTTAGTGATGTGGACCAGACCGCTTAGCCAGGGGTGGTCCGGTATTTTCAAAAGTAGTCCGGTCCTGGTCCGGTCCAGGGGTGAGCGTTCCGGTACTAGAGATCGGACCGGTCCGGAGGTGGTCCATCGACATAAGTTGTTTCACCAAATAAAATAAAAACTGGTTCTTGTTTAGCATATGTATGGAATTATTTAGTACGGACAGGCAGGATAGACTAATAAATTCATTACTGGAATGTTCCCTATTATCGCTCAGATTAATGTCAGGAATGATTAATAACTTAAACCATGGAGTCACTATACATGTATAGTGACTCCATGCTTAAACCAAGATGACAAACATCTGGTGTATAATAAATTAAACATTAAAGGTAATAATATCTTATGATAGATTTAAAGAAATTATAAGATAATATATTTTCGTTTCACCAAGAAACAGAGGTAGCCAGTGGCACCTAGAATTAGGAAGAAAGAAAAAAGTGTTATAATATTTGAACTCGTAATCTGTGTCCATCTAAGGTTGACCAGTACAGTATTAGCCATTGCATGTCACTCATTTTTGTCCTTCATAAACATTTTTGAGGCACATGCAAAGTTTAGTTGCACCCAGCAGGGGATTGCGTTATATTGGCTGCAAATGAGATTTTATCAGTCCGCATTTTATGCAAAACCTGCATTTTGTGGTCCGCTTATCAGTCCACTGTCTTGAGGACCGTATTTTGGGTCCGCCTGTAGTGTATTTATCACCATGGCAACCATATGTTAAGCTAATGACTCGCATGCACACCTCACAAATGTCCATTTTGATTTGGGAAAGTGTTAAGTTAAGAGTTGACTAGCTTCAAAAACAGTCTGTACCAGGTACAAAAGAATTATTGGCAATTTTTAAAAAGCCCCATTTGCATGTTACCATGGTGATAGTCAGTTGTCAAGCCTCAAAGTTACGTAATTTAGCCAGAAATTGGACATTAAAAACTGACAAAAATGCGGCAAACTTCATAAATTTGTATCGTCCAAAAAATGTACATGAATATACATAATTTTATTCAGTTTTTTTTTTTCATGTTAGAAAAAGTATATTTCCATCAAAAAATTGGTTGCCTAGTAACCGATTATATTCCTAGCCCATAACATTCACAATTTTTCTACTTATAATAGGAAAATATAGCCTTTTTGTAATAAAATAAAGTATGTACACTGGCATGATTAATTTAAAGTTGACTTTTTGCAAATTTAGAAGTGAGTATTCAGCAACTAGCCAGTTGCCTAGCAACAGAATTTATTCCATATCTCCCACACCTGCCTTGCACATTTTCCCAGCAATATGAACTTCATTATGAATTATTAATGTTCAGCATATGCCGAAAATGCTTCACTGATCAAAGATGTCAATTTCTTCAGAACTCCGAAATTCAAGAAATTGCTAATTACTTGCATGTAAGTCATTAAGTTTTTCAGGAAAATTGTATTTCTCATATTGTTCATTTATTTTGGTACCTTATCCACTGGTTGGTTAGTTGGTTGGTTGGTTGGTTGGTTGAATGAATGAATAAGTTGGTTTGTTGGTTGAATGGATGAATGAATGAATAAATGAATGAATGAATAAGTTGGTTTGTTGGTTGAATGAAGGAATGAATGAATAAATAAATAAATGAATGAATGGATGAATAAGTTGGTCTGTTGGTTGAATGAATGAATAAGTTGGTTGGTTGGCACCCTTCAGATTTTATAGAAATGCTTGATAATATTTTATCACTGTTTTAAGAGAAAAAGATGAAAAAACGAGATTGCATGTTTTGGTTCGCATAATTTCTGCCTATCCTAATTTTCCATAATTTTTGGGAAAACAGCAATATGTCATGGAGCATCTGTTTGGTAGGCATTTGAAGTTCTTTATTTTTTCAGCATCTGTGTGAGGAGGCCAGTTGTTCTAACAAAATGGCGTCCTTCTTTTGATGACAGTATTTACTCGATTTGGACCTCGAGTTGGTTCACTTGCCACCTGCTCACGTGACGATTGTTTCATCGTTAATGTGTGACGTCACGCAACTGTTGATCACGTGACCCTATTGTTTTTATTGTATCTCTGTCCGGTGCTCTTATTAATTAGGTCACTTAAAGATCTTCAAACCTCCATGAAGTGAGATAATTGTTACAGTTCATTGAGCAATTAATGGAATTGTTTTGATTTATCGTTTTTGTCATGAAGTTTTGAGTTCAACAAGTTTTGAGTTCAACAAGTTGGTATACTGACATGCCCAGCTCATGAAGTGTGGACTTCATGGCATCATTTCATCATTATGCCTGCCTCTGTAAACTGCTTACAATGCAATAATAATGCAATTTGAAATAAGAATTTAATTTTGGCAGATGTACACTGATTTAGGCAGACTTTTATTGAGTAAATTTAGCTTATTTATCCATAATTGAGCTTACCAACTATGCAATTGGTTTCCAAACTTTTGAGAAGTTTGGTTTTGGGTTGGGTGGGTGATTTCAAAGGGGCTGGGGTGACGAACCCTGCTCCTGTGATGCTAAAAATTGCGAAAATTATTGGGTAGGGGAAGAAGGGGCGGTTTGGGGCAGATGGGAAGTTGCAAAGCCCCCCCCCGTCCCCCCGGCCTCATTATATCACATTTAACACAAGGAGACCCCCCGAGAAACCCCCCCCCCCCCCAACTTCATTGCAATTTAATGACACACTGTTTAGTATGAACAGCAAGATTTCACAATATCTGTCTGTCTGTCTATCTATCTATCTATCTATTTATCTATCTATCTGTCTGTCTGTCTGTCTGTCTCGCTGTCTGTCTGTCTGTCTGTCTGTCTGTCTGTCTATTATCTATCTATCTATCTAGTTCTTTCTTTCTTTTTATCTTTTTATTTATCTTTATTTCTTTCTATCCTTCTATCTTTCTTTCCTTCTATCCTTCCATCTTTCTTTTTTTCTTTCTTTCTTTCTTTCCCTCAATACCCACATGTCTACATAATTCCAAATGCTGAGAAACTGATATCACAATTCGGAATTGCAAGCATCAGATATGTCAGCCAAATAACAGATTGCGAATCCCACGTCTAACATTTAAGTGATCCGAGAAGTTTATTCAATTACCCGAGGGCAGCTGAAATTGTGGTTAGGTCCACACATTCAATTTAGTTCTCAAACATTTTGTGATTTTGGAGAAAGTTGACATTACTTTATTAAAATAAATTCAATCGCTAGGAATAGCACAGATTCTTATCTTGTTAAAATGGAAATTCGATGTTATATATTCTAAGTTAGAAAATAAAAAAATAATGCATTATGAAATATGATAAAATAAAATAGAATACAATACAATACAACAGAAATATTTGCACACAATATAATATAATGTTATATAATATGATATAAAATAATAGAATACAATACAATAGAATGCAACAGGAATATTTGCACAGAATATAATAGAATAGAATAGAATACAGTAGAATATAGTAGAATACAATAGAATACAATAGAAAACAATAGAAAACAATAGAATACAATAGAATATAATAGAATATAATAGAATATAATAAAATAGAATAGAATAGAATAGAATACTTGTGAGGACTTCAATGTATTTCTATAAAAGTATGTATAATTTTCACAGGGTTTTTTCCATATATGTAGCTCACAAAGTTTTGCAGTGCAATATATTGAAATGTTGGACATTGTATTAACAAGACAGACTGACAGACTGTCCCAAGACAGACAGACAGACAGACAGAGATAGAGAGACAGCTGTAGCCCTGTTTCCCTGTTGCTTGTACCCTGTCATTACACTGCTGGGACCTGTCTAGAATTTCTCTTAACTAGAGCCAGCCATCTGTGGACACCTATCCAATGGCTTTGGACATGATCTTTCATTCAAGCTCTGATACTAGTGGTCTAGAGTTGCCCGTGGTTTCCTGTGGTCTTTCCAGGTGGTCTAAAGACCTTGAAGAGTGGTCCGAAGTCTCTTCAAGTGGTTTTTGGTCACGAGTTGGTTTTAAGTGTCCTGTGTTTTGTGAAATTGATATTTTATGGTCTAAAATGTTTTGTTGGCATGTTATCGATAGTAGAAAATGTTGCAAAATGAATTTTAACATAATGAATTATTATTTGGACAGCTTCTATTCTATATAACTATTTGTCTTTACTGATTTGAATCGATATTTTATAAGAAAGTTTTTTTTTCTCTGCCATGTATCTTTCATATGAATTACAGTAAAACATTATACACCTTTTTCTATGGTAATGTCTTTAGATATATATCAAATTATTTATTTACTAAAGTAGAATTATATTTTAAAAGATGAAATTAAATTTTTCAAAAATGAAAACAACATGGAGTACACAGGATCAATACTATTTTGAAAGTATGATTGTTTTATATTTTCTAGATATAATCCACTCTTTTCTTTCTTTAATTTTTAATTTAATTTTTGCTGATAGGGATAAATACAACACTACCATGTTTACTTGTCAAACAAGTTGGTCGCCATGTTGTTTTGACACTATTACAAAATATACAATTAAACGCAAAAACTCCCACTTAATTCAATGTTCATTGAATAGTCATTGATTTTCTGACCTCCCATATTACTGATAACACACTATCTACATTTTGCCATTCTCTTAATTGTAGTTTTGGAGTCCACACCCATCTCCTCCCAGTGACGCCCTGGATGCAGCCCACTTCCGCCCACCATTTTGATTTTTTCACGCCCAAAAATGACCCCCCCCCCCCTCCTCCCCTCTGAAGTTGTTTAGACCACCCAATATGCAAATTAAGACTAGATTTATTATACATAGATATATATATATAACTTTTTTTTTGCCTAAAAAAAAACCAAAAACCAAAAAATAAACGATTTAGCCCAGAATTATGAATTTGTAGAAAGTAATTATTTAAACGCGTTATTTGTTTAGTTATTTTCAGTTTCAGAAAAAAATAGGGACATAATTTTTTTAACCTATTAAGATAAAAAAAAAAAAGCTCTCAATATATAATACAAAAATTATTGAAAAATTATTCTAAATATAGCTATGATAAGAACATGAAAAAAGACTCCAATTAAAAAAAGTTATATATATATCTATGTATAATACATCTAGGCTTTTCATGATCATAAAACTTTACCTTTGAATAGTTAGTACATGGATGTTTTTTCTTTAACTTACTTCAAATATGATTAAATTCCACTTTGTTTAAAAATAACCACTGATTTTACCAGATATTTGCAGATATAAATTACCCTAATCTGTAATGATTATCATATTAAAAAGCCTATTCTTTCAACCAATCTTAACTGTAAAATTCCTTTAGCCCAGTCTGTGTTTGACACCTGACTGCAGCTAATTAATTAAACCATCACAATCATTACACAATTAACAATGGCGTATTGTTCCTTGTTAGTACCCAGAATGCAACGGTGTTAGGGTATTGTCAAATAAGGGAGAATCTAGGCACCTGTGTACTAGTAATGTGATGTAATTACCAGTAATTAATTAGTCGCTATAAGCTCTTTTAATTGGCTAATTAATGCGAATACTGAAGGGGTGTTCTTTAACAAGGAAAGGCGTGGATTGACACTTTCTTTTTGGCATATTGGGGTAATGTTTTTTGTAGAAAGGGCAGGGGGGTCCAAGCTTACAATTTCAGTTTTACTTGTGGAGGGGACTTATGTAGAAAAAGAAAGAAAAAAAGAGGGAAATCCATACTTAAGAGGGCTACAAAATATATATCCAAATGACGTCATCTTTAGTAATTTTCACTTTAACTAATCCATTATTTATTTTAATTCATTATAACTGTTTTATTTATTACGATCATCAATTCTACATATTGTAATGTATATTTTTCATCCTTCAAAAGACAACTTTCTCATCTTTATTATTACTTAATATTAACACACTTTTACTCTATTCAAATACTTTTCTCACCCCTATTTGGTGTTTTCCCCCCCTTTTTCAAGTCACCTATGCTACCCAAGTGTTGGGGTTGGGGGGTAAATTGTCCCTACTTTGCCCTACCAGTGACCAGCCGGTGACTCGGTTCACGTTTCCCTAATTTCCCCCAAGCCCTCTGTTGCAGGGGCTCAGCTTACGGGGCAATTGATACACCCTCTCACCCCCCCCCCCCTCCGAGCCCCCTCAAATGATAATCTCATGTCATGTTACATACAACTTCATGTGGTTGACCCCTCCAAGCCATTTGACAGCATGTGACTAGGCTTCCCAATTGCTGTTGCTGTTGTTGCAATGCTGTTGTTGCAGTGATGTTGTTGCTGGTTGTTGATGCTGTTTGATATTTTGCCCCCTTTGTATGTTACTCAGAATTTAAATGATATCATGAGATTTGCTTTGTATTTATTAAAAAGTGTTTGTTGATTAATATTTTACTCTGTTAATTTGACTTTTGGGAGATAATTTGCATAACAGCCCAAATTTCTCTCTTTCTTTCTTTCTTTCTTTCTCTCTTTCTTTCTTTCTTTCTTTATCTCTTTCTTTATTTCTCTCTTTCATTCTTTCTTTTTATTTCCCTTTTTTCGTAACTCAGATTTGAAAAGCTCTTTTGGAATTTCTTGACAACTTCACCCTTTCTTCAAGCCTCTTAAGGCAGGTGTGCCTTAACAAGTCACATGACCTAACAGTTCCTTTGACGGGGGTTAATTTTGCCTCCCTGTCGTGAAGACAGAACCCTCTTTCTCAAGTTCCTCTTAAAAGATTTCTGTAGCAAATTATTAGCTACTCTTGGCACCTCCATAACATTCGTCCATTGGAACAATGTTATTGTATCGCCTAATGGGATAAAATGGCATTTAAGTATTAATTGGAAATATGATATTTCATAACTGTTATAATGTAGCACCTAAGGGAATTTGATATTAGAAAGTGTAGCGCCTAAAAGGTGTGGAATTTCATTTCATTTTCAATTGACACTTTTCATGTTAAAAAACTCCCTTGCTATTTACATGTGAAGACTCAGAATGAAGTCATTGAATATAACGGAAAATACTATCACTCATGTACTAGGATTTAAAAAGAATTAAATATTGGTCAAAAATCTTTATTTCTGATATTAAAATGAGTTAGAGGTCACTTTTGACATCTTAAACTTTGCATTGATTAATTATTTGTTAGTTATATATAAATATTTAAATATTTTATTCACACACTGTCACAGTTAAATCAACATTTACAAATGTGATTTAAAGCACATTTTGGTAAAACTTTTGATAGTTTTTGTTTCCCGTTTATGGTGAAACTTCTATAGTGTGCTGAATATATATAAACATATGCTAAATTTTTAGTTGCTTTTATCATGAAATCTAATTACTATTAGGTCAAAATTTCATTCTTTGCTGGGAAATTTAGCCATATTTACTTTGTGAACACTTTAATCTATGCCATGACACTGAGAATCCATCTATTTTATCAACTTCCACAAAATAAACACAAACTCCAACAGGTGTTAGAAGTAGGAATGCAATAGGACATAATATGTTGACAGTTTGAGATAACATCTGACAAAGTGACCCCAACTGGCAGCCATCTTGGTTATCAGCCGCCATCTTCAGTCATTCTTCCGTGAAGTGATGAGGGGGAGGGGGCAGTGATGCGAATGTCTCTGCTGCAGTATCCCATAAATAAAGATGAATTAATGATTTGTTGCGTGTCAGAATGATAGGAAAATTGTTTAACTTTATCTATAAAATGGGTTGAAAGCGGTTACAATAAATTATTCATGGTTGGAGAAGAACATTTTTGGAAATTGTTTTGAAAATAAATAACAGTTCATTAACACAAAGACGGTATTGCATGAAAAGTGACTTGTATATATTAGCAATATCGTCTACAAATAAATTTGCAAAAGATCCAATCAATATTTTGCATTCTTATTACTAAATTTTGCCTGAAAATCATTGTGTTCCTAATACAAATATCAATTCCATCATTTACAAAGTTAAATTCCCTCCATAAACAATGCTCAAATCGATTTGCACTCGAACCAAGGAAATTAACTCGATATAAAAGCATAGTTTTGGTGATTGCTCATGAGGGAATTTATCACTGAAATGCTTTGATAACTTCAGAAGTGTTGGGATAGGAATTTTTCCATGCAGAGTTGCACATGAGCGATAATGAGGGAGATTAGTATCTTGATTAATTTCTTCAATAAGAACAAGGGGTATTACCCCCGCCCCGATGCTGATGGGGTCCTCCCTCCGAAAATTGCCTAGATAAGGAATTCCTGTTTTGGTGAGAATGGGATTATAGTCAAAAGTAAATTCAACAAAGGGACTGATTTTCAACTATCATTTGGATTCTTATTTATTTGGATGGTTTTATATTGGTCGTTCTTCAAACTATGTGTCTATGCAATCTTACAGTATACAAGTATAAAACCCCACCTATGAAGTAAATGTCTAGAATGCTGGAGATTCCAGTGTTGTCATCTCATCATTCTGTCTGCCTCAACAGGGCATATAAACTCAGTGCAGTAATCACAATAAAATTATGTGAAATAAATATTATGAATATAGTATTGTTTTATATTTTTGCTTAATATCAATCAAATAGAAATGTAAATATTGAGTCTTGCAGAATGGAACAGAATAAATATTATTATACTGTTAGAAATGAAAAATAAAAAAATACCTAATTTATTAGCACAATATTATGAAATTTTCCACCTTGACCCTGTGTATCATACTGCCCACCCAATCTTTTACTGGAGGCCATTTTTGGGGGGTCAGTTTGTCACCCTGCTATCAATAGAAGATTGAATGGCCATCCTGACCAGTCGATTGGCCCCCAGATGAGAGGACGAATTGACCATTATGCCTGGACACCCTTGTAACGAGCAGTAAGGCTGCATTCCTCGGCTGTTGCTGTCAGTTTGGCGAGAGGGTAACTGAGTTAGAGGAGGGTAATTGAATCATCTTGATACCTTGAGTTACCCCCGACTGCCTTCCACACTCGCGGGATTATCGGATCAAGCAATTATCGCTCGCCAAGCGCCCTCTCTTAATGGAATGAAGAGCTTTCTATGAAATTTAGACCTATTGTCACCTCTGTCTCCAGTGGACATTATGTACAGTGGACACTTTGTATGGTGGACAGTTCCTGACTGACCACTCTGAAAATGACCATGCCAAGACTGACCAATCCAGTATCAATATGTATCTATCTAACTATCTATCTATCTATCTATCTATCTATCTGCCTGTCTATCTATCTATCTATCTATCTATCTATCCATCTATCCATCTATCTATCTATCCATCTATCCATCTATCCATCTATCTATCTATCTATCTCTATATATCTATATATCTATCCAGATAGCTTACTATCCATCCATCTATCCATCTATCTATCTAACTATCTATCTGACTATCTGACTATCTATCTATCTACTATCTTCTATCTACCTATCTATCTATCTGTCTCAAAATTAAGGAATAACTGTGATATTAATTTCAATATTGCTAGTATTTACTTAATATTAGTAAACTAAATGTCTTAACGGAATTATTTTAAAGAAATCCATTTTTCCTAAATATTATGCTTCATAACCACTTTTGCAATAATAGAAGTATATATGTTCGTAATGGGAAGTTTGAATGCAATCCACGTTCCCAATGCCTGCTGTCATTGTAAATGCATGTGTATCAATGCATGTGTATCAATGCATGTGTGTCAATGCATGTGTGTCAATGCATGGGTGTCAAGGCATGGGTGTCAGTGGACAGGGTAATTCCCTGATTTGGGGTTAACCTTGTTACCCCCTATCATTGTTTCTCACACCCCGACCCCACACAAAACAATATGGCGCCCTTAAAACCCCGCAGGGGGTAAATATTGGTCATATTTGGGTATTTTTCAGGCATTTTTGGGGCCTTTTGGAGGTCATAAACCACAATTATTATAATATATTTGTCAATATTGTCCTTGAGTTATAGTTCAATAACTATTTATGTATTTTATGCCAAAATTGTATCCAGTGTAGAAGGAAGTCATTATTCTGTGAAAGCCTCCTAAACAAAGCAATGCATTCTGGGAAATATTCTTCTTCCTCCAGGATTAGAGATTTTTCTGACATCCAGCTGTTTACTGCCTTATTCTAAATTCGAACTCTGAACCGGAGTAGAACAGTGTCCTAACCACTGGTCTACAGGTGTGACAAACAATCGAGCTAAATCTGTCTACAATGCAATACAATACAATGCAATGCAATATAATACAATACAATACAATACAATATAATTGTAGATTAAAGATTTTGCTTCCAGCTCAACCTTATATAACCGTATTTTCTTGTGGCAAGCATCTATCATTTTAGAGGTTTTACCCAGGCGTCTAAATGAGACAGGCTTCTATTTGAGATGCAGCACTGCATTTGACATTCAAGGTCACTATTTGACCCAGCCTTTGAACAAGTCCAATCTCTGTTTAAACTGCAAATACTGTATATGAGTGTCAGCTCCCCCCCCCCCCTCCCCACAGGCACTTTTCATGAGCTACATCCCAGCTGGATGTCAATCGCATGAGACGTTAAATTGGAGGTGCCTTATACTCGGTGTCTATGGTTAGGCAAGTAAAAGACCCCACCCATGGGGTAAATGAGTGGCATAGTGTTAACTACAAACAGCCTTATCATCTCATCATTAAATCTGCCTGCAGTTGGTCATATAAGCTGACTAAGCTTCAGACCCAGTAGCATTGAAACAGACATCTAGACTCTCCACCATACTCTAAGCAGCTCCAACTGGCTGTTGCTCTAAGGCCCTTGATTAAAGTGCCTGCCACAGACCTCTGCAATGGACTTGATTGCAGCTTGTTCTGCTATGATCTGCACCATGCCCTTTCATTAGCAGGTTCCTTGCACTTGACATCTACACCGGGGGCCCAAAAATATGGAGCCAAATGTCAAGGGTTGTCCAATGCATAGAAATGGTTGTGGAATTCAGGATAAGGCTCAGCGCAAGATGTCAGAGGTAGCTACTCTTGCCTATAGGTGGCGTCAAACAAGGATAGTTTATCCAACCAGCTTTTCACTATACCTCCACGCAGAATGTAGAGTTAATAAAGAATTACAAAACTGGTTGTGAAGTCCCCTTTTGAGATTTTATAAGTTAGACCTCTGACTCTGAAAAATCATGCCCCCGTACTAATATTTATACAATATATATATTCTTGTTTCCAAATTATACATTTTTGTTTTCATTTCTCCATTAAATTAAGATGTGCAATCTCCTAACAATGAAATTCATTTATTCTCATTTTCCTGTTTTGACTCACACACTCCCCCCTCTTTTATTTTTGGCATCTGCTTCGAGGCAATAACACTGCTCTAATTGTTTACCACATCAGAGAAGTGAGTGGGCATGCGCGCAGGAAGTGTACACTTACACTCGCGTCACTATGGCGACCATGGGCCAAGTCACGCCACTGGTCGCTATCATCACGTGAATTGCACGAGATTTCACTCCATTACCCTTTAACACGTCATTTTGGGTTGTCAGGGTAACAATAGGACTGTTTCTTCACCCTGTTTTACCTGCCCAAAAAAGAAGCCAATAAGATGAAGTTGTTTCTTGCACAGTTAAAGCTGGATTGTCACTTAATATGGCAGTGGCCAAAATCTGTGGCATTCACTTCATTGTCTTCTTAACACTGATTACCTACCATCCAGAGCCTTGCTGGGTTCACTATGTCTGTAAAATAAATAAACTTCACCTCGTATTTAATTTTTCATGCCATCAAAAATCCAATATGTAAACAAACCAAGTGTTGACGTCACAATACTCAACTATGGGTGATGATGTCATTTCCATTGTGTTTTCAATGTTTTGGTCTTGATTTCTTTCAATGTATCTTCTTTTTTTTGTAATTAATGCCTGATAGGTTTATTAGCTTAAACATATTTAGTGTGCCTTGAACAAATAAGGTGATTTTCAATCATTTGATGAAGTTTTAGAAAATAGTCATTTTGACAGACAGTGGAGCTTAAAATTGATCTTTTTTTCTCGAATAGTTAATTTCTTTGCGAAACTCTATAAGCAATCCTAAACAGGTAACTTTTGAATGATTCCACCTGTGCCATTTCATCATTACATTCGCCCAGTTCTCTTGGGTACAGCAATCAGTTTGTTGAAATTACTTGAGTGAAATTTTGATAAGTTTAATTTTTAGTTTAATTTCAGGATGCTACCCTACTTCAACATGGATTATTTCACACCTATGGCAAAATAAACAATCAAACAATATATTATATTTATGTGATTTTAGTTTTGGTTTACAGTTTGAAGTCTAAATCAACCAGAATCCGTCCAATATGACACCTTGAAACCTGAAAACGAGTCTGGATACTCCTAATACAAGATAACATCATGTTCCACGGAAGCCTCGTTTTGGCTCTTGATCGGTGGATTCCCCGGGATTCCCCTTGCAATCAGACCCTCGTTGATTAAAGAGTTCCACTTCCGGCCCCTCCCATTTTTCCCATCATCCTCCACTCATTGGGCTGCTTTAAAGGCGCCACACCCTCTGTGACATGCAACTTGTGTTTCTCTTGGTTTCTCAACTGCTTTTTATGGTTTAATCTTCTCCGCAGCAGATCACAGGGTCCTTCAAACCAATCTAGGGATATTAGAGTTTGTGATATAATGTATTCAAGTCACTGTCTGTGAGAAAACCATGCTCACAGGGGCCATATTTACAAAACATGACTTAATTTTTTTGCATTGTTTTCGGAGGGAAGCCCCTATATATGTATTAAATATTTACCCGTGCATATAATATTTCAAGCTTAATTTTTGTCCAATTACATGACCAACCACACTGGCTGATGTAATGATGAGATGCTAAAGCTTCTCCAAAGTGCATTAGCCTATGTGGACAGTATTTAGATTAACGGAAGAAACCCCATGTATTGTGTAGGTTCGAGCTCCAGCCATGGCATGGGGAACTGAGCAGAACCTCTGTAACTCTTTGCTCCACTCCACCCAGATGTAAATGGGGAGCAGCTGGCTATGGGACAGTGATGTCTACTGTATAGTGCTTAGCCCACTGCAGTTAACACTGTGATATAGGCTGTTTACCCCAGGGAGTTGAGAAAGGCTCGTGCTTGAACTGGCCTGCCAAGGGTGTCATTGCATCCTGATTGGCAATGGTGTTTCACCAAACCCTGATTCCAAGCATGCATCTGAGCACAAAGCTAATTCCTTCTTGTTGGCATACTTTAAATTCAGCAGAAAGTTTGATTTTTAGACTCAATAATAAATTAGTAATGATTTTTCACTTATAAAAAAGTAGTGACCCAGTGGGTGCCGTGGCCCAGTGGATAAGGTGTTGGACTTGTACGCGCAAGGTCGTGGGTTCAATCCAAGCCTTGGCATGGAGGAACTGATCCTCCTTGAACCACTCCACTGCTTCACACCACCCAGGTGTAAATGGGTACTTGGCTTCAGCCATCTTGTAGAGTGACTGACATGAGAAGCGCCCAACAGCCTGCGCACTGGGTGCAGTGTCTATGCTCGCTACAGAGCTGAGATAGGCTCAAGTTTGACCAGGCCTGCCAAGGGTGTAATTGCGTAGTTTGAGACTGCTTGTAGCAGTGAAAACAGCTGTAAACCTATACATTTACATTTCTTTTTAGTGAATCGACAGGACCAGAATGAAGTTTCAGGGTGAGTAGGTTTTACATCCCGTATTTTCACACCAGATAGGGCTGATCAGGACAGGCAGGTGCCAAGGCAATGAGGCGAATGATGAAGCAACCTTCCAACATGGGCAGGATTTGCACCCAGGACCCAGTGGTTAGCCCAGTGAACTACCACTCAGACAAGTCCCTGCTCCCGAAGGCAATGTCGTTCATTAGTGGTGAGAATAATATTTCTCAATGGTCCATATCATTTTTCCTGCATCTAAGGTCCCCAAGACAAAAGATGACAAAAATTTGTATCAGTTGAATTATTACCCAAATTATTACCCAAAATAATAAAACTTCAATGAAATATAAATTTTCAAACATTTATTCTTACTTATACAATAATAATAAGGCAAAATTACAGCTCCATATAGGCCAATAATTAAAAATATGGCTCAATAATATAATTATGTACAAGATAGACAAATACCAACAGAGCAAAAAACAACGAAAGTGCTGAGTAAGGGAAAATGCTCACTGACAACAGAGATCAGTCAAATACACAATGGAATGTTTTGAAATTGTGACGTCATCCTATGACGTCATTACAACCTCATTATCAATTGTCTACAATGAAAAGAAAGTCACCCTGTTTCACAACATCAAGTTTTTTTTGTGAAATGTAAGTCATTTTTGACGTTTACAATTATTATAACAATGTGTAAAAAGCCCACCACTGACACTTATGTTACCATGGAAACAACATTTTAATCATTATCCAAGAACACTATCAATGTGTTCTACTAAAAGTTAAGTCCAATCTGGTTTTTTAACCAAACCCGAAGTCGTTACTTGTTCGATGAAATGCATCATCTTACATGAAAAACAGAAACAAACCCGGTCCAATATTACCGTACTTTCTTAATTACAAACCCAGGCGGTTGCAAGACTCTGGTTTTCAACAATTTATGTGGCATTGAAAAAATGTATGAATTAAAATATAAGTCGATCAATTAAAATTTCAGCTAAACATCTTTCTCTTGGAAGATAAAATAACCTCCGGCAAAATATTAACCGCCTAAGTTTGTAATCAATAAATACAGTAATTACACGACTGCATGCCATAGACATGTATGCAGCGATATCGATAAATGCTATTGCAACAACAACTGTCCATATATTTTTCAGTGCTTCTTCATAGGTCTACGATAAACACGATGAAGTCCTGAAGTACATAGTCTCATCCGTACAAATGTCACAAATATCATGACTTTCAGAAGTAATCTTCAGCGGCATATCGTCAGATTATGACATTTTATCAGACACCTCTTTAATGAGACGTCCTCAGGTACCTTTGGCTTGAATAACTAATACACTTATATGTCTTAATAATGTCACTCATTTCCATGCGCAGCATCCCCATCATTTTCCAAAGAACCCGTTGAGGTGTCACTTTCCTTGTTGCGGTGGGTCTTGACGTGTTTTGCGAGATGTTCGGTACGGAGGAAACGTTTGTCACAGACCGGACAGGCGAACCGTTTTTCTCCGGAATGGGTTCTTATGTGGCGTTGGAGTTCGTCGGATCTCGTGAATCGTTTTCCGCAGAACAACCAGTTACAAACGAAAGGTCGTTCGCCAGTGTGCCATCGGAGATGAGCCTTCAGGTGAGATGGTTTACTGTAGACTTTGCCGCAACCAGGAATATGGCAGTTATGGATGTTGCCCTTGATCATATGAGCTGCAGCTGGACCATATCTTTCCGCTTCATGGCAGTTGGGACATGGGCAAGTCGATCTGGATGATCCGTATCGGCTTTTTGTGGCAGGGCCAGCAGGCCCACCGGGCATAGGACTAAGTGTCGGTCGACTGAGATACTGTCTCTGAGCGAAATCTTGCTGGCCTTGAAGGAGACTCTTGTAAGCATCGTGGTACAGAGGCTGATTTGATGATGTGGGGGCTGATGTAACAGGATGTTGTGATGTTGTGGTTGGGATTTCAGCACCTAGCCAGTTATGGGCAGGGGCGTGCATATCCCAAAGTCCGTAAGAAGTGGTCATGGCCGAGCTGACGTCCGGTTTAAGGGCGCCACCTAATGACGCCGCGGCCATGTTTAGTGGCCACGAATCGTAATGACCAGTAACGGGTAATCTGTGGTAAACCCCACTTAAGGCTTGGTTAAAACTAGCATCTCCTGCTGCTGCTGATTTTTGCAGAAAATTAGCTGGATCGGATCCGTGATTCGCTGACGCTATGGACCCCGGCGGGCCAAAGATCTCTCCTGGACATGACCCTGCGCTCGATGTGGTGTACCTCGGATAACTGAAGATGGCTGCGGATGAGGAAGTCCCTAGAGGAGATGACTTATGTTCTTCGTTTGACGTCACTGCCGATTCATGTTTCCAGGGATGAAAACCTTGAGAAGCGATTCTTCTATCCCGTTCATCCTTGTCTGGTATCTTGTTGCACTGTGCGGCCAACATGGCTAATGGTTCCTGCAAACAGACAAAGTAAGAAAAATTAAGTCACTGAACAATTGATATTTAACTAAAACATAGGCTGCACTGCAGCAAACCCTCAGTGAATGAACGGAAACAGCAACAGACCACAGTGTTTGCACTCATCAAAGTCTTTGTAATAATTCAAGGAGCAAAAAATATGTAACTAACAAAATATTGGCACAAGCCAAGTCTTTAAGCTATCATTTTTGGTATGTGTAGTTGATTGGAAATTGTCTGGAACGTGCAACAACATTTTTAGAAGAGTCGCACTGAAATTCATGTTGCCTGTAGCGTATTGTTTCGTTTGATTTGATAACAATTGCTACTAATTATTTTAGCACAAAGTTTTGGTAAGCAAACTTGATGTCCTTGACATTAGCTGTCTGAGTTAACCCTCAATGTTACATCCCTTAATGGCTGTTGATCCATTAGACCTTGTGGAGAGCATCCAATACCCTTGGACTGTCTCAAGGACACTCGTTGGGGTATATTGTTTCTTTTGAGATGCAAGCTATCTCTCTGAAAAAGACCTTGATACTTAAACTATGAAATGAAAGTTGGTTGCTTCCCAAACAAGTGAATTTGATTTAGTCCAAAAACTGTCAACATGGTTTGGACTCCAAACGATAACATCATTACGTCTGCCTCTGATAGCTATACAACATAATATAAGCTGAAAAAGTGTTAGACCAGTATAACCTGGCATTGAACCCACGACCAACAGAAAAGTGGCTAGTACCATAAACACAGTGCTACCTCCTTAAATATCATAAATTCTCAAGAAAAGATGAAAAAAAGTTGCATACTATGTCAACATTTTATTCATACATTATGAAGTGAATCGGCAATGAATAATATATACACACAACTCGGCGAGTTCAATACAACAAATCTATACAAATCAAGATGGCGGTCACAAAAGTGCCACCGAATAAATAATACATTCAGTCCTGATTATTATGAGACAAATAGCATTATGGCTTCCAATAGCAATAGCAGCTGAGTACATGACTTAAATAAATAGGGACAATTGCATAGCAATTGCATGAGAGCTGACACTTAAATCTGAGACATTATGAGACAGTCGTTTAATTGAATAGTAAATGAATTAAATCATGACATCGTAATAGACATTATAAAAAAATGCAATGCATTGCTCCTACCCTGAGGTATTATGACTTTTGGCACCGTTCATGCATATAAGAGTGAAGAAATGATATATTATTAATAATAATAATGTCATGATTATTATTGCTGATTTGCACCCAAGCGGATATATTATGGTTTTGCTCAACTACATCATGTCATGGTCGACGATGAGAGGTATATTATTTGATTATGCTAGGCTCACATTTTTCTACCTTTAATAAGACTAATTTCCATGGATTTCAGTATATCCTGTTTCAGGAATTATTCATTATGAATAACAGTTCAATTATCTACAATACTGTAAGTTATTGCCCCCACTTTCTCATACAACAAACAATAGCAAGTGGCAAACTGTACATAATTAAATACTGCAAGAAATAGTGACGTCATCAGTCCATGTGCACTTTAAAACAACGGTCACTGAAACCTCTCATGAGAAGTAAGTCATCAGAGATCGGAGTAAATTAACAGTTTATGGAACACAGTTATTGCATCAGTAGTCGATAAGGAAGTCATGGGTTAATGTTTGTCTTCTTTATGCGATAAGGGAGTCGTTGACCCCATAGAGTTCTCGGGACTGGAGATGTTCGTGTTTTCGCTTTGGCTGTTTTCAGAGTCACTGCTACCATTCTCTTTCTTTGCTCCCTCGCTGTGAGTTTTGACGTGTTTGGCCAAGTGGTCTGATCGCATGAAGCGCTTATTACACACGGGGCAAGCGAATCGCTTCTCCCCGGTGTGGGTTCGAAGGTGGCGCTGGAGTTCGTCAGATCTTGTGAATCGTTTTCCGCAGAACAGCCAGTTACAAACGAAAGGTCGTTCGCCAGTGTGCCATCTCAGATGAGCCTTCAGATGTGATGTTTTGCCGTAGACTTTGCCGCAGCCTGGAATATGGCAACTGTGGACATTTCGTTTGCGGAGATGAGCACCAGCGGGACCTAACCGATCAGCTTCTTGGCAGTTAGGGCAATCGCAGGTGGCTCTGCCGGTGTATCGGCGATTTGAACGAGGTGATGGCATGGTAGTCAAGCCAGATCGACTCAAGAAGGGGCTGGTGCCATAGTCATTTTGACCAGGAAGCATGGATTTGTAAGTGTCCTGAAGAAGATGTTGCCCCGGTGAGGGCAGGAAGGGGGATGCTTGTGAGCCTAGAGCACCGAGGGTTGTGTAGTCTGGAGTGCTGTAGTTTGCTTGTAGTTGTGTGTGAAACCCACTGGCAGCTGCGGCCGAGGGCATTTCTGACAACCAGTTGCTAGTTGCTGAATGCATATCCCACCACGCTGAAGCTGAATTCATGTTAGAACTCATTTCTTGTTTAATAGCACCGGCATGGGAAGCTGCACTTTGAGCGGCGGCCATATTGAATGGCCACGATTCATACGGATGGGTCGGAACACGGCTATACATCCCAGACACACCTCCAAAAGATCCATTACTGAATGTCGTTTCTCCGTGGATCTTCTGGAAATTGGTGTCATTCTGCGCTGTGGCCGTTGAGACAGTTGGATAGAAGATGTCTGCTGGATAAGCCGTAGTGCATGATGACATGGTCGTCCGGGGGTAGTTCAAAGCGGCTGTGTTCTGCATGGCCATGGTCGTCTGCATCATTCTGGGTTGACTGATGTGGTGTGCGTTGGATGTGTTGTGACCGGTTGGGCTCGGTTTCTTCCACGGATGGAAACCTTTTCCGACAGCGGCGTCTGCGAGAGGCGGTGGGGTCTTATTGCTGATTTTGCTGCACTGGGCGGCAAGCATAGCCAGAGGGGTGCCTCCAAAGTGCGGATGATCCTGCAAAAGACGAAACAAGCCCACATTAGTCTTGCTGTCAGTCATCACTTAACGCCACATCAATCACATTTACAGGTTACAGCACAATAAATCAATCATTTTACATGCTTTCGATATGACATAAAATTGACCTTTCGATAACGCGTCTGACGTAATTGATAATCGTATCACCTTCGATGTAATTCCAATATAATTTCAACATTTACACTGTGTTCAGATCATTCATTCTTTATGCAGAACCCTAATCGTAAACTGCATAACTTGCTGCCATCAAAGAGACAATTAAAGTGTAATATACGGCAGCAGCAACTATATTTTACCAAAATGCGAGACAAATCGACAAAAAAAAATGTTCTCACTTGGGTGCTTATATAATTTTGAATGACTGTGATAGTAATTTCCTGCAGTTATTCCATTTGTAAGTTTGATGAACTTTTTTTTACTTAATTTGTATTTTATTTCTTATTATCATAAATGCATTGTAAACTGCAATTCAATAATTTGTATTATTGCAATAAACAAATCTCAAATCTCAAAAAATCTCATAAAAAAAAATATATTGATATGTGTGCAGATAAACAAAAACACCAAGACATGTGCGTGACAAAACAACCACAGGTGATTAGATTAACAATTACCTCAGATCCGTGCAGTGGTTTTGAAAATCCTAAAAGAGAAAAGAAATCCCGGCCGGAAGTACTCGTCCTCAACTGTCCTTACCGCCTTACAAGGATTTAATTCAAAACCTCTGCACGGCCGGGTAAGGAATGCTAGATTAGTGCAAAATTCATCTCAATGCAAGTAGACTTTCCTCATGACGCCATTGATATAATTACGTTCCATTCATAATAACAATAAAAGAACTATACTACATTATGAATATAGCATTGATTATAAGACTATATCATTGTCTTCCAATGTTGCTTATTCGAAGCTACCAGAAGCGGACGTAATGATGAGATGACAAGGCTTGGAGTCCACATTATGTAACAACATCATAATCATTAAGTTCAGTTGTTGTTAAAAAAAATACATAGCAACAAAGGTCTAAAAATGTTGTCAGTAAAACTATAACAGTATATCTAATCTATGATGTAAATGATGGGATGGTGAAAATGAAATGGGTATAACAATTTGCTTTAGAGATTTAAGACCCTTTAAGTCAAGTGATAGTGAGATTAACAAATGTAATCTGATAGATAAACTTGTAACTCATGTCTGAATGTATTACAGACACTTATGTGACAATGTGTGACATATTACACACGATTTTGGATGGAGATTTTCCTGTTGTTTTTTCTGTTTAGTTTTGGGATAAGTTTGGTCCGTTTGAATGGAGTGGAGTGATTCAGTTTGCATGTGAAGTGAGTGAGGGAGTGTGAAGTGAGTCACTTGAAAGGAGTCAAGTGAGTGGAGTCAGTGTGAAGCGAGTACTGAGTGATTCAGTCCAAAGAGTAATGTTTGATGAAGCGGCAATGTTTGCCCAATGTTTGCTAGATATGCTGCCAATGTTTGCTGAAGCAGTTTGAATGATGTGATTTCATTGTTTGTGAGTGTACTTTGGACCACTCTGGATGGGGCCAGCTGTTCTTGGGCCATTCATAAACCAACCAGGGTGCATTGTCTACCCCACATTGCTATTTATAACCCCACACTTTTCATATTCTTGGAGAGATGTATTCTTGTGGAAGAGTTTGCTGAACACTTCTCATCTTGGCCCTAGCTTGATTCGGGTTTTCATAATGAACAAGAATGAAAGAGATTCCGAAGGGGTGTGGCTGGCCCAAAATACTCTCCAGTGCATCAAAAGGGCCTAGGACAGTTGCCTAGCAAGCCTCTTAAGGGCCTCAAAAGGGCCTAAAAGACCCCGAGGAAGTAGAAAGGTCCTTAGAATCACTAACAATCGGCCCCAGACAATTGAACAATGCAGGAAGCGTGCCAATTGTTTAGTTTTCTTCAGAAGTGTGCAACACAGGCCCTAGCAACCTTTGCGCATGCTTAGGAATGTATCACCTGCTTCCGCTAATGAACTCGGACGTCTTGCACCTGACTTCGTTTGTGAAAACTTTCAAATTGCACTTTATTTCTTCAGAATACATTTTCACCTTTTGTGAGGCAAATCTATTGTTGCCTTTAAGAGACTGGTCTCGGGAGACTTTTATAAATAGATCTATCATTATGACGTAATAGTACGCCACATCTCTTAAGTATCAACACTGAAGGTGTGAAGTGATTAATTAGTCCTTAAAATAACTGTAATGCTTATTAGCACTCGTGAGATACTAGTCTGAGTAACCTGTCGTTATGTATAAAGCAAAATAGCTACATTGAAATCTCCCATAAATATCATATCACCTACATGAATATTGTCTTAATCAAATAATTTGTACGTTTATCAAGCTATTGATAAAAGTAAATTATATATAATAATATTCCAATAAGTTTGCAATATTGATTTCATCCGAAAATCTACAATAAAAATGTAAGTAATATTTTAGCTATGTTTCCAAATCTTAGGTATATTAAATTTTGAGATATCGATAACTAAAACCAACAAAAATCTTAGACCCCCCTGGTGGGGTACCAGCCACATAGCGTGACAGGAGAGGGCGCTAGATGCGCAAAAAGGCAAATGGAACCTTTTTGAAAATCTGTGGACCGCCACGGAGTGTTCAACTCCCGAAGTCGCCTCGGGGGAAATAATTAAGCTCCGCTCGTTTGTCAAACCCATGTTGGACGAGCAGCCAAAAAACGAGCAGACAGGGCGCTGCTATTTGATGGTTTTTCTTTTGTAAAGACACAAGAGGTATTTTGTTTTTCCATAGCCATAGGGCAGTAATATCAATTATAGGCACTAGAGTTTGTGTTTCTTTCGAATGATGTGATGTACATGACCCTACAAGGCATGAGCTACATGAAAGACAGCGGCTGGGCTGACAAAGGCTGACAAAAGCTGACAGCGGTATCAAATTCCGTGCAAAAAATATTGGTTAATAAGTCACAAAAATGTTGCAAAAAACTACCACCAAAAAAAGCTATGTTCTTCTGTCACATAATCAGAGTTAAGACAATTTCCAGTGATTTGTCTAGAGATATAAAGAGTTATTTAAATTTTTACTACATTTTTCATGGCTAAAAAGTAACTTATGAAATAATACCATAGTACATGTAGCCCTATATATTTATATCCTAGTATAATATATTGATATAAATTTCATATTTCATCAATTACTTATGCTATATGACTTCAAGTATGCAATTCAAACACATTTTTTAAGCAAATATAAACAGCTAACCAACCAGTCTACCAATCAAGCAAGCAAGCAAGCAAGCAATCAAGCAGCCAAATGCTGTGTAGTGGTTATCCCAGTTCATATACACCACCTGCCGTAAATACGGGGCTGAGTGAAGTTAATGGCTTGTTCTCAGATTGAGCAAATGGTGCCCCCTATTATAAGTTGAACTTACTAAAGCCTGTTATGATATCATGTTGCTTATCGAGTTACCCCATGGGGGGGGGGGGGGGAAGTGCCCCCCGACTTTTTGTGGTGTGTGTCAAACTTTTTGAAAAGTTCTATCACCATAGCAACGTTTTATCGTTGCTGGTAAATCCAGAAATCCGAGAAAATTGACTCACCTATGACGGAATATTGGCAGATTATGACATGCTGTTTTGAAGTAGTAATCTTGTGTTCAAACGGTGTCCAGAGTGGGAGTCAGATGTTCAAATAGTGTTCAGAATTACGTGGAACACGAGCCTATGAGCAGCTTGTTCAACACAGTGGCTCTGATTGACAATGTCTAGATGTGCCAAGACCTTCTACTGGGGCTTTTTAGGCTGCACCAAAAGGGGCGTCACCCTAGGGTGAATTAGGCTGTCTCTCTTTTATTCTCAGCAGCCGGGGTAACTGATGGATGGAGAAGGGGCGTGGTCCGTACCCCCCAACACACCTGCCCAAACCCCACCCCCAACGCCTCTCCACACCCCCCCCCCAACTCAAAAATGCTAAAATTGAGGCTGAAGTTTGAGGGGGGGGGAGTTAAAGTTAACTAGTGGTTCGAGCTGGTAGCATCAGTTTTGTATTTAATTTTGTTAGATTTTAATCACAGCAAAAGTTTGAGAGCTTTCCACTAACATATTTTGTTTCAAAAGTGAGAAATTGTGAACTTTCTGTCTATCATAGCTTCTAAACGATTTAAAGTCAGATGCTGTGTTTAAGTAGAAACGTCATGTAATAAAGTAATCGTTAAATTTACTGGAATATTTACTTTATTAGATGTGCATTTTAAACAAAATTGAACACAAGTTACTTTTCAAAAACCTGACTATTGAATGAAGTTTAGAAGTGTGCGCCAAACATGAAACTTTTTCTATTTATTTCTTCAGGAGTATCAATCATAAAACAGCTTAATTCGTTAACTAAATTCCCGAAGTCCTTTCTGACAGCCAGACTATTTTGCTAAGTCCTCCTCTCAAGATTTCTTGAGTGACACCAGAATCCATGTGTCTAGAGGGCGGACTGCAATTACGGCTTGAGCTTGCGGACAGTTGCCCAAGAGTCTAAAAGGCGGGTCGGGGAGGGTCTGAGGCGGACCGGGGGAGGTTCAGACAAGACCATATCATCTGAACCTAGAAATTTCTTCTCTACCCCCCTGAATCTATGGTCTAATATCAGACCACATCTGACTAAATTATGGGGTTTTATTTCAGCCCTGCCAACTTGTCAATAACTTGCCCATAACCTGTACTTTGTGTCAGACACTAAGAACTACTTTGCCGTTCCGAGATTCTGCATAAAACCTCAAGCTCTATATATAGGGTAAGCTAGACTGTTATATCCTGCAGAAAATATGACATGAATTGCTTAAACATACAGTAAATATATTTTTTGTCTGATTGGTTTCATATTCAGATTGACATATTATAACCTTGAATTTATTCGAGTTTTTATCATATTTTGTTCTATCTTTTGCTATATTTCCAGCGCTGTTTTTCCACACAGCAACAGCCAATACGTGAGATATTTCGTGGGGTTTAATTTGAGAATAATTAATGTGTTTAATATGTATTATAATCACTCCTACACCCGATGCTGTGTGCTTGGGTGAGTATTTTTCACGGAGTAGAATCATTTTGACACTTAGCTGATTTTAATACCTAATGCGAAGCGACGGGGTAACAACTATAGTGTGAGGGGTTTCTCAGGGAGTGTTGGGGCCTCTGTGCAGCTATTAAAAGGGGGTAAAGTTTTTCTGGGGGTGCTGGCCGTACCCTCTAGGTATTTGGTGTGGACTCCTACACAGTGCTGTGAACTCAAATTAAGAGCAAAATTAGCAGCGCTGTGTTAGCTGCGAAGAATAGTCATGGCAGGGTTATAGTAAGGGACAAGGTTGCTCAGTAATGGATGTGTTTTGAGGGGAGGGGGGTGTTCAGGGGTGCGGGGTATTTTGCCAAATCATTCGGAATGATGTTTACCCGATCAGACAACTGTGAAGCCCTTCCACCCGCCATGTTTTGCACAAAAACCACTGCACGAAAGTCCAAACTCAATCTAAATGTTTTAATATTTCTAATGCTATATTCTAACATTTTATAGACAAACTTGTTGCTATATTCATAAGAAATTATGGCCAACAGTACAATTAGCTCTAGAGAAATACAGCTTTTAAATGTTCTATATCATTCAACTTATATTTAATCTCCCAAAAGTATCCAATAAATATTTTTTTCTGACTGTTCAATTGCAAACTTTCAAAATTATTTTGACTTTACCTAAAAAAAACTCGTTTTCCAAGACTGTTTTATAGGAAACACTCAGTGCCTCAAAAACCATATGCAATGTCTGTTAACTAAAAACATAATTTGGAAGATTTAAAACGACCATTTCACACAAAATTAATATACATTTTGCAAGCAGTGAATGTTTACAGCGCTGATTTTCTGTAGCCGATTTTTGGTGAGGCCGATTTTTGGTGTGGCCGAATGTGCGTGCAACGCGGCGCCGGTTGCCTAGGAACAGATGTGTAATTTAATAATAGCCCCGAGAACAGATAGGAAAAACATTTATGCTCTTTTTTCGCTTTTTCTGATCAGATTTTCTGATAACCTCTCCATGTTTCTCCTAAGAGCAAAATGGGTCTGGCATTTTGCAAAACTGATGGAGTTTCGCTGAGCAGGCTGTTTGAAAGACATTTTTGCAATTCAAAACACTTTTTATTCCTAATGGAACCACTGACTTTAAATTATAAACTAGACGGATTTGCCTAAAGATAAATACTAAAAAATATAGTTAATGTTTTTCCATAAAACTGGTTCTAAATTGGTTTTTGAAAATCATATTTTCTATCAAATGCAACATATTGAAAAATAATTTATTGAAATGCTTCAATTTTTAGGTAGAAATTCTTATTTTATGTTTGTTTATATCGATCTAAAATTAGCATAAATTAGCATAAATTCACTTTTGACAGCTATAGTATTTCCCCCAACTCCGTACACATTCTGAGAGGTCACTACATCTCCTGACAAGCTAGCGCAATTCGAATGGCTAAGCTTGTGATTATATGATTAGACTTTGGTGCAATATAGGCATTGAGAGATGTTATCTGGCACAAGTCTTGTACGCTGGTATTTTAGGCATTAGTTCACGAAATAACCAGTATTTTATTCTCAAATGCGGCTCTCCATATTAAAACCCCATAGCATGGCATTAGATAGAGTTTACTATAGAATTATGGCGCCCAATATGTAATTTCCGAGTCACTATTGTCATGGGATAAAATCTAACATTTTGCTAAGCTTGTGCCATATTTGACATGACAGCTTCTTTGTTATGTATTCATATGATTTCACACTTGGTATAATAACCAGGTGTGAATTATTTTAGCAACTCGTGATTTCAGGTTTCGCTAATATTATGTCTGAGTTTGAGTGTTATTTTTAGGTTTTATTATAATTTTACCTTATAATTGAGAGAGAAAAAATCGGTTGAAAGGTAATACTTTAATTTATAGTGAAATATTAATAAGAACTGTATGTATAACCATTAAAATGACAGAAATTAAACTCTACAAAATACAGATTTGTTTTCCTTATTATTTGAGAAATAGTGATTTTCTTATAATTAACACTGAAATTTCCACAAATTACTGAAGATATTTTGAGAATACCGTTTCCAGTTCAAAGGGAGCCCTCAAATACCTGCAAATACCTACAAATACCTGCAAATACCTGCAACAAATTTGATGGGCTTACTCTTGTATGTAATATGCGGCTCCCTTGTAAAGTATTTCTTCAGATAAAACAATTATTCCAAACACTCTCTACCTGCTAAGATCAAAGCTAATCAAAATGGCGTCCCAGTGAGATGTTATGTGGAATCCCACTCCCACAGTGCCTGGTATTAAGTGTCTGCGCAGTAGCAGCAATGACAAGACACCACCCTATTAGTTATAATGGATGTTACGTTAAGACTAAATATATTGACAAATTTGAAATATTCAAAGGTAACAATATAATTTTCATTTGAATAAAATCAAGGCATGGATATTTTTTTCAGTTTGCTGTCTATCTTAAGATACTCTGTCCAGCTGTCCCTATTATATATCAATATAATTACTAGTAAATCAAGATGTAAATGCGAGTTAAATTTATTCTTAATGAGTCGAGTACTTTCATAAGAGCACAACCACCTGCCCTATGCTAATATTCTAGAATTCTCACTGTTCTAAACTGGAGAGTAATACTTGGTAGTAATTACAAGATCGTAATGAGATGAACAGACTGCAGGGGTAGTAATTACTACCCTGCTACCCTCTAGGAACGTAGGGTGGAATTTTAATGAGCAGAGATGCCTCTTTCTGAGCAGATTCGAATGTCTCGGGGGTGAGAAGTTTCCTGAGACATTTTGTCATCAAAGATTTTACCCCCTTGGGGCGTCTCACTGCTGGGTCGAAGTTTGGAAACTTTATATTTAGCTTTTTAGAATAGCAAGAGAATTAAAGAAACAGGTCAATACATTTGACTATAATTCCATTAAATGTTATTAAAAGTCGAATATGTATTGCTGAATTTTATTATAAAAATTTAAAACTTTATAATCCAAAGTTATTACTTAATTATGAGCATGAAAATTGACATATTAGTAATAATCACAATACAAAAATAGGGGGAAAATCTCAGACTTCGAAAAAAAAGAAATTCACTGACCATAAATTTTAGCCCCAAGCATATCTCATGACAGAATATTTGCAGTTCAAATTTGCTTGAAAATTATTTTTGACTTTCTTTTTTGAAACTTTTAGCATAATTAAAAGTTTTGCAACGTTCCCTGGGGCTGCATATCTGCAGCAGGGACGAAACGTCGTGGTACCACGAAGCCAACTTAAATGGTTTGAAAGCAAAATAACTTTGATAAATTAGTTCTTAATGTTTAAGAAAATACCTCTTTTTGCAAATAACAATTTTGACGCTACTGCCACCCACTGCGAAAAATGTATTTTTGTATTCTTAAACTTCTAAATTTAATTACATACATTTTAAGCTCTATACTTAGATGTAATCCTTAAAAAACAAACTGTAGGTCATAATGATTTATAACGAATATATATATAAGTGCAATTTATATTATGACTACAAGATTAACGTGTTAATAGCTATACAAATTGTACTTTATAACATTTGTAAATGTAGTTAATTTAACAAATCCTAGATCTAACTAAAATAGAAATGAATTAATTGGGCAGGTAACAACATTTTCACAGCTTTCGACCAATAGAACTAACTCAATCAATTAGATTGTGACCTATGGGCTTCTGTAACAAGACCCTCAAGTTCATACAGACCAGTAATCCTATATGAGGGTACTTCTGGTGCATTGTGGGTAAAATGTCAGCGGTGAGAAAAGACCTAATATGTGGTTAGTAAACCGTGAAATTTCTGCATTGATTTCAAAGTAAACGTCAGAAAAGGGCCTATGGTAAAATTGTTGAACTAGGCGTACTCAATTCTGGAATGCAATGAATTTTGAAGCTACAACTTCTTGGTAAAATGATAAACCAGTTTGCAATTAATAAATATTGTTGCCTCTCTGTTGTATAGGCATATATCTAATATATTTTATTCCCAACAATGGGATATTTTGGCTATATATATATTTTTTTTATTGTGGACATTTAAGACCGATCTAAATCATAAGTGTTCTGTCGGTACACCCACATTTGCCGGAGTGAGGGGGGCAGGGGGCAAAATGGTTTCAGACTTTGACAGAATGTCCAGCCTACCCCCTATGGGGGTATTTAGCATCTCTGACAATAGCCCCCCGTCAAAATCAACATTTAATAGCGCGTCCGCCATTGTGCGGACCCGTTCCGACCCAACGCTGTTCCGTATTTTATTCAAGCCATGAAGAATAGTCCTAAGAACTAATTTCCACTATTTAATGGTTAATTGTGCAGCTAGGCTGTGTTCGACCGCTGTATAACCTTTTAACTTATGACTATAGCTAATTTCGACATGTTTTCTAAAGCTATACAAACTTGTCACAGCTAGTTTAAGTGTGAATGAGTGGTATATTTAAGGAGTGACATATTTTCATTATGATAATAATATAAAATGTTGCACTAAATATTAAGTGAAATGATAATATATTTTCCAAAAATAGTAATGTGAACTATCTGCATTTTTCTGTTAACTATTTCTTTCTGACAAATTGTCAATCTTTCAATCAATAAAGTTGCTACAAAATCTCTACATTTTCATACATTCCATTCTTTAATATATCTTTAATTTCTTTGCTATTCTATGCTAAAATCTGCACCAAGAACTCTAGTAGTTTAACCCCCTTTTCTAGCCACCCCTTTCACCCCCTGGTCAATCTAGGTGGACAGTTGTAGCCCCTCCCACTGACCACGCCTACTGAGCTGGATCCAACTGGAGTCTAATATACCACCCCTGCCCAATATAGCAATATATTTAGCATCAGCTAGGTCCCTATAGCTAGATGAACTATATTAGAAATATACAACTCCACGAATTGATTGCAATTAGATTAAGGCCTAAATTTCAATTTTTTACTGTCATCCGCATAGTAACATTTTCATAATTTTTTGGTTGAATTTTCTGTATTTATTCAACGATTTCTGACTAAATTTTGACTATTCAACGATTTCTGACTAAATTTTCAGTTTTATTCATATCATTATTAAAGTAAGAACAGCTAAAAGGTCTTTATTTGGCCCTAATCTACTTAATAAACAAATGAGGACAATAATGAAATAAGTCAATTCATTGCAATGTTATTCTAATATGCTAGAAAATACTGACTTGGAGCTTGCAATTCTCATGTAGAAATCATAGTTATAATTGTCTACGATAAACTGTTGAAATAACTCCAATAAAAGTCATTTCTCAATATTTCTTTTTAAGACTGATTCATAATTACCAAAAGCTATGATTCTGGTATACATTCATATTTTTATCAGTTTCTTATGTTGTGAATAAATATTATTTGTAGTGTAGTATCAAATACACCCCCAGACGAAATACTAGCACTGGAAATACCCCATTTTAGCTCCCCAATTGTCTAAATGAACCAGGGCCCAGCGGAGTTCTCACTAATGAATTAACCACTCTGGCGACTCCACGGACCCCACGAGAATTGAGTGAGCTCTTTGACTGACCACTTGATGGCCACTGACTCGACTGGTCAGTTTGGCTGGTCAGTTGACTGCTCATTTGACCGGTCTCCTGATGGCCCAGTTGGTCAGTTGGTCAGCTGTGAAGAGAGTTCTTTGTCCAAGCTGTTTGACCATGAGGCTTGGTCAAGGAGTGGGTCATACACCAGCTGCCAAAATGTTGGTGTATATTTCATATATGGGTGTATTAATTCTCAATATATATAATTTTAATAATATTCAAATTTATGGAAATATAAAAATACTATAATAATTTAATCAATACCAAAACTACACTTTAGTATGCCAAGTTAAAAGTACTGATAATTTGTTTCTTTTGAAGTAGTATTTTGTCATTAAATATCAACATTTTCTGTCACTGAAATTGATGGCTTCATTTAGTGGTGCCATTACTAAGTACACTCTGTAGTCTAATGGTCATTATTTGACTGTAAGGCAGCTTCAGTTCTTGTAAACACACTCTCATGTCCTGGTTTAACATAAGTAAGTGTCGTCAGCATACCTATTGTGTTCCTTGCACCAAAAACCACATAAAGGTTTCTCAGGAACAGCTATGATGAGTCTATGCCATCAAAAAGTCACTAAATTCGCACTCTGGTCAAAACGGCCACTGCCAAAAGCGGCTACTGAAAAGCACCACAAGTGAAGTAAATAGGAAGCACAGCATTGTGTGCGTGTGTGTGAGAGGAGGGCGAGGGCCTGACACCCTTTTCTTGCTATTCAAGTGCCTTTTTCAACTCACTGGGGTTTTCCTAATGACCCTCAATAATTACCCCTTGATCTTCAGAGGGTAACAACCCGCTGTGTGATCATGACTTAGTCCCAGGTCTTCGCCATTGTGGGACATTTTTGTCCACGAGAAACTTGGTAAGGAAGCCATGCTGAGCTCTGACAACCTGTGAATAGCCGATGGTCAGTGAATGAGGCTGGTCAAGTGAAAACATGAATTCAACTAGCCAGATCAAAGTCACTTTGCAGTAAGGTTGATTGGCACACTCATATGGAGAGGAGAGGAGAGGAGAGGAGAGGAGAGGAGAGGAGAGGAGAGGAGAGGAGAGGAGAGGAGAGGAGAGGAGAGGAGAGGAGAGGAGAGGAGAGGAGAGGAGAGGAGAGGAGAGGAGAGGAGAGGAGAGGAGAGGAGAGGAGAGGAGAGGAGAGGAGAGGAGAGGAGACCTCAGCAAGTAGCCAATACACAACCTGCCATGGCTTTCATAATATAACTTCCATATTGAGATATGCTATCCCCGGGGACCTGGGACATTTCTTCTAGCAAGGCTCTAAATTAGTGGAAACATGACCCTGGCGATCGTAGCAACCAGTGCATGTGTGACCTTGGCCTATTTCTCAAGGTCAAATCATAATACAGCTAAGCTTACTGTAACTTTTATGCTACTAATTATGATCCAATATCAGAGGTATGGTTACATAATTAATAATATATATAATCTACAGTCAATTAACTACACCCCTAGCTATAAATATTAAACTTCTAATGTACTTTTCAAGACAAACAACCCGTAGTCTTTTGCAGCATATCTTGTGATATTCTTGCCTGCATTCTTGACTGCTGGCTTGCATGAGAGATTGCATCTTTGCCTATTTGTAAGTTTGTGATTGAAAGCTCAAATAGGCAAGCCGGCCACAGATATTCTAATTGGGAGAGACATGCAACTTCCTTCTGTCACACAGATAGGCTTAGTGTGTATCTGGTATTATCTACTCACTCTATGCTATCATTGTAAGTACAATTTAAAAACTTGTGAAAATGTTTGTATTTTGGGGTAAATTATATTATGAATGATTATTACCCAAAGATTTTGCCAAAAAGTCAAATCAGCGAAATCCTAACTCCTTTATGCTGAATTAGGAATAGGTACAAACCTTTAATTTGAAATAATATCTTCACAGTATGTTATGATAGTATTTTGTATACTTTAAACAGCAATATAACTCCATAATGACCCATAAACACCATATACCCCACTATCTATTTAGTAAGCATTCATAATAGCTCCATATCAAAGCATATATGACAATTTTACCTCTTTTTATAGACTTTTGTGCACTTTTTTGCTAAGTACTTGAGATTTTGATGCTAGATTAAGTTTGTAAATAAACTCTCATTCACAGAGGGTTGAATTCATGCTGAGTGGAGCATATATGTGACCTGGTTCAAGGGTCGGTGGTAATAGTAGCACATTAAGCTGGTTCATTAGGCAAGGGGCAGGGCAACAATGCTTTCTTAGTTTGGTGTATATGTAGAGGACATTTAGCCCTAAAGCTGGTACAGGGTAGGGGTAGAGGCTATGTGGGGTGGGGGTAAAGGGTAAAAGAGCAAGGGAGTCAGACCCCAGGGGGTTCGGAAGCTTTCAAGGGACCCAGAGTTCACATCAAAAAAGTTAAAAAGCTTTTGAGTCTGTGTCTTCCATGGGAAAATTAGTTATGTCAAAGACAGCCTGGTATTCAACATTTTACAAAGGTTTGCTAAAATTCTGCAAAATATTAATAAAAAATGCCTTTTAAATAAATGGTATTAGTCTCCAACTGGTACCAATGTGCGAAAATGTGTTTAGACCCCAAAATAAACAACTTTTATTTTCGATATTTCACAGGAGAAGCTGCTACAAGTAATACTTTAGAAGTCACTAGATGTTATTAGAAGCATACATAGTTTACTTAATAAGTTAGCAGCGAGAGTTTTGAGTAATATTTTGGGCAATGAGTGTAGCTACCCCGCTTTCAAAGCAAGATGACCTGGCGGTGCTATTTTCTCCTATTATCACCCACAGCTAACAACGTCATTACACGTATTATCGCCCACGACATAAGAAAATCTTTTTCTTTTCAATTTGAGCAACAGGCACGCATGTAAAGTGGGCGGCTTGGAAGTGGGCAATTGCGAATCTGGGCAATTTTGCTCTAGTGTGTTGTATAAGGGCATTAGCATGTTTAGTGACAAGTAGCACAACAAAGCCTCATAAGGGTAAAATGCCCAAAATAGGCAAAAGGGGGGTAGCTACCCCCATGCAGTATTTTGCCCCTACACCTGGGTCACCTTGTGTCAACCCCTTCACCCTCTCGACACAAAAATTGACACAGAAATTGCCCAGAATTGTTTTAATCGCTGCTCAAATCACAGCAGACCTTTTGCAGAAAAACTGGGTAAGACGTAGATTGATGTATATAGCAGGCTGCAGAACATGTGGTCCTATGAATGAATGAATGAATGACCAGCTAGCCAATCAGTCAATCAGCCAGTCAGCCAGCCAGCCAGTCAGTCAGTTCAGTCAGTAGTATGACCAATGTCACAATCATTAAATTGATTATACTATTATCTTTGTACTAAGTATTAAAATACCGCTACAACAAGTCTACAGTACTGTACTGTAATGTTTAACAATAGAGTAGCACTCTTTCAACAGGGTGCTAAGCACATAATCACCTTAAAACACCTTCTAAAACACCTTGTAAAAACACATTGTGAAAACACCTTAAGAGCCAGGTGTCGCTAGTACCACCTTCTGACACCAGAGGTCAGCTTTGAGCCATTGTTTCCTTGGCAACCGAATTGGCTTCTGAAAGATTTCCCTTCTAATTATGTTTTTACAGTAAGTATAACGGTTTTGTGGTTTGGGGTAAAAAGTGTGAAAAATGACTCATTATTTTATAGAATTCTTTGATGGTGGTCCGGGAGCCTCTTTTGATATATATAAAAGTAGTTTTTTTTTTTCTCCTAAAAATTTTTCAATTAAAGCGAGTCCCAGTCGAAAAATATGATATAATTATGCCGTTTTTAAATTTCAAAAGAATCTATCAAGTTTTAAGTTAGACTAAAATGTAAATTAATCAAATTTAGTTTCGTAAGTTTTCTTTTGAAGCCCCAGTTGCCATGGGAACTCATTTATGCAAAAGGAAAATTACTCCACTGACAAAAACACATGTTCATCTGACAAAACTATCCCATGATACTTCTCTCAGTGTGAACACGACTCACAATGGAACAATAGAGGTCACATGACTTGTAGGAACGATAGAACAATCGTGGATTGTGCCTCATTGTGGATTAGACTTTGAAGTTGTCAGTTCGTTAGTGACAATTCCCTAGTGGTGAGTTCTGCACCTAGGAGACTATTTTCTTAATGAGTCGGATCTGTTTATGCATTGAGGGATTTTCCTAAGAGACTGAACATTTCAGGGGATTTGGAATAAGCAAAACTGAGGGCAAAATTACTGACATTAGGAGATTGCAATTATGCGTTTTTGAATACATTGTAACCTTGCTAATATGACCATCTTGATGATAGTAGTCATATATAGTCGTTTTAATAGTGAGGTGGTCTTATTATTATCTTTTGGCCTAGTTTCGATGTAAATTTTAAAGAAAAAGTATACTTTTTCAAGGCTACAAATTTCATAAGATTTATATCAAAATCCTAGTACTGATACTTTCACTTAATCTTCACTATAAAGCAGTCAATAAATTACAGTACCTAATTGAATATTTAGTTTATTCACATACCTAATGTCTTAATTAGATCTTTTTCAGATTTACTGATAAACTGTACCCCCATTAAGTACCCATAGATCACTTTACCTATCAGGATAAATCAACACAATTCAACTACTGCACTTGATCAGGACTTTCCCTGGGGGAGACAATCCATCTAAATCCATCTTGATATATCTCTCTATCTTTATCTTGAGATCTGCAGTTGTCAGACCCTCATAGAACACAGAGTGTCTGTCTGTCCGACTAAAATGCAAAACACCCGCAGCCCTAATTAGCTCCCCAATCAGGGCAATGCCTCTGGGTATGCCCTTTAGACCCAACAGATCGTATCAAGTGAGAAAGGCTGATGAATATTTCATTAGCAGATCATTTGCACAGATCACTTGCTTTGGCCAGATCACTTGCACAGATCGTTTTCACCTGGAGGAGTTGAGTGTAGATCGTTGAAACTGAATTAAATTGAATCTCATTGAATTCAATTAAATACAACTTTGCTGCACTTATAAATCCCTTAAAGTTTGATACAGAAAAAGTCACTTACAACAGGCATAATATTTATGGCAAAATGTGTTTAATGGTACAATTATTTCGGATATATTCCTGCAATATTCTAAAGTTACAGAATTATTTCTTTTATTCTCTATTACTGATTTTGATATGCTTAATGTTTACATTTTTTAGTGGCAAAGTTGCATCAAAATACTATAATAATCATGTGTAATTTACTAATTTTATATCATGAAAGAAATCTGATTTATTTCCACTTGATCAGACTAGTATATTGATCTTTAGTGGCAGGGGTGTACAGCAGGGCGCTTGGATCTCCCCTATTCCTGCTTGAGGGCGATCAACATGAGGTGTTGATTTGGATCTCCGTTAATCTGATAAATCCAGGGCATGAGCTTCCTTAAGTGACCGCTAGAGGGGGTTAAAGACACTGAGGGAACCCCCATTGATCTCGTTCTGATCAGAAGGAATCCCCAGAGGGAAATCCAGAGGGAATCCCCCATAGGGAAACCCCTATCACCGAACTGCTTTAAGTAAATCTCTGTCACCCTTGCTTAACCCTTTAACCCCAACACTTTGCACCCCTTGGTCAGTGTTGCCCTCTACTGCCACCAGAGGTCTCCTGGGAGCACAGGGTTAACCCCTTTCAATCCCACGATCCTCTCTGACCGCCAAAGCCAACAGATTGATCCTGTATGCTGTCTAGTCTGCTTTTTAGTCAGTTTGGTTAAGTTTTGTGGCTTGCTTGAGGTATGCACTTTAGTCTTTCCAAACAAACAAATTTCGACAAATAAAATAAAATACAGTTTTATTAAATTTGCCTCCACAAATTTAACAAAACTGCACCCAACAATCGATTTGTGGATTATAATGTCTAGTAAAGCTTTACTGAACTGAAGGAAAAACATTCAGTCCACAAAAAAAAGGTGAAAAAATCTATGCAAAATCAGTAGTGCTTTAAATGCTTATAGATGGAGCGGTGTTAAAAAATGCCAGTGTGGACTCCTATTGACAGCTTGATAGACTGTAATTGGGGTAGCACTAAATAAAACATAGATAAGAGCAGATCTTGATCAACACAATGAGCCAAATGGGGCGAAATTAAGAGGACTGATTAGATCGATCCCAGGATAAAATCCACTAACATCGGAGGATGATCGAGTGATCGAAATTTGCCCCCCCCCCCTTCCCTCCAAATCGCTTAAATTGTGACAGTGTGGCAGAAAGCCTCCAAAGCTATGCAGTGTGATAATATCTTGAAATGTATGATAAATGATAAATAAATATGGTTATCGGAATATGTGATGTAGTCAGCATTTTATGTTTGTGGGGTACTCAAAAAAAGTGAAATGCATCTCAAATAATATTAAAGATAAAAGCATAAATTAAACATGCAATGTTTTATCCACATTTTGCTACCAATAGTAAATTAATACTTTTGTGATCGAAGTTCACATTGAATAAAATCCTTATTGATTTGTTTTGACACAATGACATGATAAAATCTGAATAATTTCCATTTTTTGGCATTATTATTTCTACACGAACCACTGCTGTACAATGATACTTATTTTTTATGATTATTGCGCGATTATTAATTCATATTTGGGGGAGGTCAGAGAGGGCATTGAATGATTAGTTTAACAACCTTTGCTTGTTATATTGATCCTTTAACCTTTGGATCTATATCATGACCCAATGACCTAATTAAATATGCAAATGAGCGGAAACGAGTGCGGAGCTAGAATGACGAAATTGCCCTCAGGTCGCTTGCAACACTGCAACAAAATGGCGCCATAAAAAAGAGCTCCATACAACCATGAAAATAGCCCGGATGGCATTGATCTTTGACTCAAGGGGCCGGTCATGTCACTTCCGACATTAACAATAAAAAAAATGGCCGAATTACGAGCCAATAGCTCCCCGCTGGGTCATATTAAACTTCGATGGAAAATAAAACCATGAAAAAGAAGTAATAAATAAAATAGAAAAATGCTGATAGAAATAAATCTCAATTTTAAACAGTGCTTTGCGCACAATTGTCAAGTTAAAGTTGGCAATCTAAATGTCTTGTATTTCTTCTAAATATCATAAATTTTCCACATCAATAACCTGAGTTATCAAATATATGCAATAAAATCAAATTTTGCTGAGTACTAGACATTGCTCACTCATGCATACAAACAGTTACTCTCCAATTCACTAATTAGCAAATCAGCAAAATGGCTGCCAAGTGCAGCTTTAAAGAATGGTATTCCCAAGACAATGGAACAATTAGAGCCAAACAATGGAGCTGAGACAGTGGTCAACAATGGGCATTGGTCAGTAGGATTGGGGGTCCTCACTGGAGTCTTTGTTGGGCCAAGGAAAGTCATTTGCATCTGGCATTTGCATTTACATTTGGCAATCAGGGGAGAGGGAACTGGGGTCATTTGTAGAATGAGTTTGCAGGGGCTGGCCAAGAATGACCAACTGACCAAGACACTGGACACAACAACTGGACACAACAGCTGGACATTATAGCTACTCATTGCTGGCGCCAGACACTTTCTAGATTGGACTGAATGTGAATCATAAATAGTTCATAGGAGTAAGTGGAAGTACTGACTGACTGAATGACTGACATGCTGACTGAATGACTGACTGAATGACTGACTGAATGACTGAATGGCTGAATGACTGCTGATGGCAAAAGTGACTAATTGAGAAGAAATTGATTGACTGACCAACTTTCAATTTCAAGGCCAACTTCTTGCTGTATGTAATGTACTACGAATTAAATTATTCATGCAATGTTTAAAATAACAATGACCACCATACAAAACCTCCCATAGTTCAAACAATGGCCATTGTCTGGGACCTGTCCACTCCACTGGTCAATATACATGGTCAAGACTGACCAGGGCTTAACCAACTGACCACGAAATTAGTCCAATCTGGGATTGGTATTGATTAGCTGTGCTTGGACACAAGTTGGCTGGGTGTTTGATTGACATCCTTGCTTGTTTGTCTTGCTGTCAGGTCGGACTGTGAGTTTGTTTGGCAGCAGTTGGTAGTCGGGTAGTGGTGGATAGTAGTTGTTGGGTAGTACTTGACAATTCTTGACACCATTTAAGTGATTTGCAGACCTCTCACCTTAAGGCAATTGATACAGGTCACGTGTCCAGGTGTAAACAACGTCGTTGGTGTGTAAACAAGAGGCCCTGGTGGGGGGCATTGTTGTAAACAAAAGGGCCAGTTGGGTTATTCTCTGCCAAGTAAACATTGGGGTATATGGCTGACTGGTTCTGTCAACAGACTCAAGAGGGCGTCAGAATGATGGACAGGGGGCGCTGGCAGTCTCTTCACCCCTAATGGACTCCCATCATGCCCTCTATTCAAAAGTATAGACTCTGGTATTGATTATATCTTAAAAATCAGAAATATTAATGGGTATATTTCAGCAAAGTTTGAATTTTATAAAATGCTGTCTAAATGTATCGCTTCCTCTGAGCATAATAAGCATGAGTAAAATATAAGACACCCCCTCCCCTCCCCTCCTCCTCATCCTCCTCAGCCTCTTCTGTTACCTAACACCTTAAATATGTTTCTTACATCCACCCATCCTCCCCATAACACGAATGTCTGCAAAATACATAATGTATTTGAAGGCAATTATAACTTCTGTTCCAAACATCAGAAAAGCAGTGGCCCTTGCTACCCCCAATGTCCCCTACAGAATGGGGTGAATTATCGGGGAGGCTGTGGGGTAAATAGCTACATATGCTGCCCTCTCATCTTAGACATCCTCAGGTAATACCCAGTCTAAGTTGTTTCTGTGAGAAGCTGTTATATATTAACTTGAAAAAGATACTAGAAAAACTTTGTTTGGTGTCAGTTGTAACTACTTTATGGGTTAAATGTTTTCTAGATTGTGTACATTAAGAACTTATGAATCTCAAAATGAAACATCTGACTGTTTTCATCAATTCAGATACTTTTTGGCCCCGGGTGTACATGTGTACACACACTGCAGAAATCAAATAACCTAATGAGTGACAGAGCATGTCCCTGCATTACACCTCAGGGTTTATGAATCACAACTTTACGAATTTACGAGTGACTGGCCTTGCACTCCATCGCGCGAGTATTTTACGAATCTCTGGATCGAGCAATGAATCACGCATCACTCATCATGACCCACAGGGGTCATGTGACCAGATAATCACGTGATGACAAACGGAATGACAAAGGAAGTTGATGAAGATATGATTTAACAAGACATTATGGAAATATTACATGACTAATGAAGAATAAAGAATTGGCTGGTTGTCTTAATGTGACCGTTCACGTGTCATTGTGATCTGCATGACATGACAACAATGTGTCATGTTTGACAACAGTGTGTACAAGGAATTGTTCTCAGTGTAATAGCATAGACAAATAGTTGTCACTAAGAATATTGTATACATATTTTAAGGTGCTAGTTTACGAAAGTTTGTTATGACTCTCATCTAATCTCCTCTCCTCTCCTCTCCTCTCCTCTCCTCTCCTCTCCTCTCCTCTCCTCTCCTCTCCTCTCCTCTCCTCTCCTCTCCTCTCCTCTCCTCTCCTCTCCTCTCCTCTCCTCTCCTCTCCTATCCTCTCCTCTCCTCTCCTCTCCTCTCCTCTCCTATCTTCTCTTCTCTTCTCCTCTTCTCTTAAAACTTCTAAATTTTAACATTTCATTATCTGACATTTCACAACAAAATCTCGAGACAGGAAGCTGTACTCTCTGAGCGTGACGAGACCATCGCCTGACTCACGAGATCTCGCCAAATCTCGGCCAATCTCGTTGTAAACGATACTTGTTGGAATTGGCCTTTTCTGGGGTGTCACAACACACAACTTCACAGGGAAATTAGCCATTTTCTTGCTTCTTCTTGGGAGCATTTTCGTGTGATTTCTTTGGGGCCTTAAGCTAATGTTTCTGAAAGGGGTGAGCTTTTCTAACGTGTGCCCCTACACCCCAAGCAAAAGGACAACTTTGTACCCCATAAATTAGCTCCATGAGTTTCATTTGAGACACGTTTCCTGTGTATATTTCGATCAAAACAGGAAACTGGTTCAAGCTTGATATTTTTGGACAAAATGTTTTTATAAAAGAAACTGTTATATATGGTATAAAATAATTGAATTACTAATGCATTTAAGCCAAAATTAGCAGCAGAACTGTGTCGTTTTTCATGTGTATACAATTTGCCTAACTTGTATTTGATTGATTTGAACTTTATTGAAATCTTAATTAAGTAAATTTATCAAACTTAAAAGCCACAAATATCTGACCTAGATACAAAGTCATCGGCTTTGACCTTGTCATCATAATTTCAAGGTCAACATCTGACAAGGTCATCAATGCGTCTTAAGGACTGAGACAATTCATCCCTTAAGAGTCATCAATCAGGAATTACATCATCATCAATCAGTGATCAATCACCAATCAATCACAGTTCAATCAACAGATTATTAAGCATATCAAATTGGATGTTTATGACAAAACTTGTGGAAAAGTGTTATGATATGAAATAGACACTATCCTATCCTATCCTATCCTATCAATTTAAACTTCCCATTGAGATATCAAAACAACATTGTCTGAAATTTGCTAAAACAAGCAGTTTCTTTTTTTTAAATGACTTTAAAATGTGAACCCCCTTAAGTTTATATACAGCCAGCATGCGGGCATTTCCATAGCAACATATTAATGTCATCATTTAGTTGCTTAGTATATTTAGGCTATATATAGTCTCTTTGGATTTAGCATTCCAGAAAACTGAGGTTTACACAAAAGCCTGGTACATATTTATAGATATATAGTCAGCTACAATATACGTAATTACTTAAGAAAAGCTCAAAATATGGTTATAATAATTTGCTGAACTCAGTAAATCAATAAATTGGAATTTTCAAAATTCCTCCCTAAAATGTGGGTGTCTAGGCCAACAGTTCTTATAAGTGGAATTCTTTGAAGTAAAAGTTTCATTTGAATCCGACATTCTAGCATAGAGCACAAATGTAAATTGCACATGTTATTATTGTATCACATTTCAGCAGCAATTTATAAAGTTTCAAGAATTCTCTGAGACTTTAGCCGACAGTAGAACATTTTGCAGCCAACGATTTTGCTAAGGACTACAATAAGGTATGTTAGAAGCTATGAAAGTAAGTTCAACAATTTGCAATCTGCTATTTATGCAAATTATTAAATGTTATTGCATTTTCAGTGGTAGATTTTGGCTTTAGCATTCAAGAAAATATCTAAAATTATTGTGTATTTCACTTATACATAAATTGTGAATGGTTATATCTTCATACTTTGAGTAACTTCAGTTTATTCTGAGAATTGCATTTGTAGCATTTGTAGTATTTGTGACATTTTAATTTTAAAGTCTTCTAAAGCCAGTTTGATAAGACTTCATTGAAAATTGCTAGTTTTAAAAAGAGCTGACATTTTTGAGTCAACTGTCGAGCTTCAGTGAGTTGTAATATTTTAGTCCCAACAGGACCATTACAAGCTTGGAGTTTATTTTCCTCAATGAAAATGCTTGTCAGAATTTTTGCTGTCGGCGTCTTGTGTTGTCATGGTTACTAGAGCGGAAACACGTCACCTATTGTTCACTGCTTGTTTTTTTTGCCTTCTCATAAGGAGAGCTTATATTATATACTTCAAAAATATTCTATTATATATATATTCAGAAATGTGTCCAATAAAATGTTGGGTAGAATTATGACAAATTAAAAGTATTAAAATGATTATTCCTGCGATTATGACAGCTCGTGTATTACATAATTACATATTGTTTGATGGGTACATAAGTCATGTAGCAGTTTGGGTCCTAATATATACATGTCACGTTGTCATGACGTTGTAATAATGTCAGAATTATGTTGTAAATATGTTGTAAAGATGTTATTTCAAGCATGGTCAAATCTTAACTCTCGGTTTCAAAATAACGAGGAAGAACATGGCACATCTATTGATGATGAAACTTCAACAGCTGTTTGTTATTAATATTAATAATTGAAGATATGGAGTGAAAAATACCTGAAATATCTTGGTTTCCGAAAAATCAGTTGCTATGGAAACTGGTATATCCTACAGCCTGGTGTCCAGTGGAATACAATAAACAATCAGCCTCGTTTGAAGAACAATGCAGTTTAAAGTTTATATTCTGACAATTTTTTCTCCGGAGATGTGTGATCTGGGGAGTCAAATTTTCAACTGAAGTCTAAAATAAGTTACTGCTTATATTGCCAAAAATATTTGATGCAATTCTAAAAATTAGCATTTAGTAAAATGCTATCTCAATTGTCATATATGACACTTTAAATATTACCAGTTACTCTGACAGTTATACTATTAATACAGCAATTATGTAACGTTACATTTTGTGTCGTACCAATTGAATTAGCTCACATTACCATAAAGATAGGTAAGTAGCCTCCCGTCCCATATAGGCACAGCACAATGTTGGACAATACAGGTCGTGGGGCCGATTGTTTGAGGACAATTACCTACTGTTGCTCAGAACGAGGCTGAGTGTGACATTATAATAGGCTTATCTGTTCTGTAGACAGTGGGATGACGTCACAGTGTTTGGCTATAATTGTTCTGGTAAGATACTGTCATTCTTAAAGTGTCTGCCAGCTGACATCTTGGAATTGTGCTAAAAAATAGCTTTCTGAACTGATATTTATCTATTTTAGAAGGATGAGTATATTCAAATAAAGCAGACATAATAAATACTATAATTCAAGCAATAATAGACAGTATATTATTGACCTACAAAAATCGCAAGAAATTGAGCTAAAATTTACAGAAAATATTGATATATATATAGATGTTATTTAATAACCATAAACTCAACTCATATATATATAAATAACCCAAACATATATTTGGGGGGTACTGGGTAGTTTTATGTTTACCCTAAGAGCTGGGGTCATGCTAGTACATGGATCAGAGGAAAGCAAAATATTAAAAACGTGTGTTATGGCGAAAATGATACTGTAGCAATTTTCTGAGAACTTGGAAGAGCTCACCCCATACAGGGGGGTTTATTCTATTACCCGATACATGTCACCCTGCACAGCATGGGACTATTACCCCGCTGGGGTCCTAGGTTCAACCCCTGGGCTGGTACTGGAGTTTACACAGAGAAATTTGCAACCCTTGACCCCAAGAAATTGATTCCATGTGAAGTTATATCAGACAGGAGTTTCTGCACAGAATGACCTGTGAGTGCAATATGATATTACATGCTTTTACATGCAATCATGTAACACAAATTTAATGTAAACATGTAGGTGCTTATGATATAGCAGTGCATGTGTGTGTAGAAAACACTGTTGATTTATTAATATGCAAGATATTGTTAGGAATATCATATGTAGAATTCATAATTAATATTTTGCAATTGCAAATACTTCTAAAATGTTTTAATGCAATAATAATTTTAATATAAATTTACATTTGTTTTTGCAGTTATTGATATATATTATTTAATCATATTTATACTAACATCGAATAAATTTCTAGCAGAAAAACCCTAAATTTGCAAATATCATATCATATATTATTGAGTAATATCATATTTTGAGTTGCACTCCTGTTCCCCGAACGTTTATCAATGACCCAGGATCAACCCATCACAATTTTGAGATGATGCGGACATCTTCCATGCTCTGCAGCAGCAGCAGCCCTGATTGATGTAACATGACTGATGCTTATGATTGATGCTAGACAACTGTTGAAGTCGTTAGGACGTATTTATAACGTGTATATGACATAAATATAACATCTATATATCTGGGACACCATAGCATAACCTCCCAACATTAACTAACGGCCCGCCCCCCACTAGCATGTTCCTCACAGATAACCCCATATTATATCATCTTACATAATTCTACGTGACCCTGGTATAGAATATGTGAACCCTGTAGCCCAGCTGTGAGATATATGACTAAGAAAGCTTAGAATTAAAAAATGTTGGCAAAATGTTGCTGAGTAATGTTTAACTAATGTTTGATTAACTGTCAACAGTTTTCATATGCAATATATCTTTTTTTTCCTTCTTTCCTCCTTAATACAGTCTTATTTATCCCAAATCATTTCAAAATTCTAAATTTCCATAATTTCTATTTTCTATCAATTACTATACATTCTAAACTTTTGCCCTTCAAATTTAACCACCATTTCTCCTCTTTCTTTTCACCCCTTTTTTCTCTTGAAACATGGGGTAACAGCTCCACCCCTGCATCTGTCAGGATGAAGATGTAACTGGGGGTAATCTCTGCCCTCTGAACCCCCTCTGACCTAGTTTGGTGGGGTTATAACCTCTCGGTGCCCTTAAGATAACTCGCCACATTTTAACCCTGTCTTAAAACTGAGTGACATGATTTGTCAACATGTTTCACATGCTTACTGCATGTTTGTATCATAACTAATATCAAACATGTTATGTTTCAAATGGGTTACATGATAAAAGTAATTGATTTATAATTGATATAGAAAGAGTTGCAATTTGGATGATTTGAAAGTGCCAGTTGAGTGCAATTCTCCAAGTTATTGCAGATATTTATGTTAAATAATATTCAATATGCAAATATTTTTCACAAATCATGCTCATATCATATCTTATAGTGACGACATCATAAGCGATAAAACGCCAGTGATGACGTGTCAAGTGACGTACTGTAGACGCCCTGACGTCATCAAATCATCACCAGTTATCAAGACTGTCATCATGGTCATAAATAGCAAGAATACTTGACCTTAATGGTTTTGGGGACGGTTGTGCAAAATTTGAAATACTGTTACAATAATCTTGAACTATACTTTAGATTGGCACAACTTAGTCTCTATTTTGAGGCAAGTAAAATACCCCACCCATGGGGTAAATGTGTATAATTGTGTGGACTCCAAGCAGCCTTATCATCTCATCATTACTTCTGCCTCTGGCAGCTGGTCTTATAATCTGACTAAGCTTCAGATCCAATAGCATTGAGACATAAAATAGCCCCATTTATAGCTACATAATTTCCCTGTCAGATACTTTTGCGCCGGGGGTGTAGTTGGCAGTAAACTTGACTTCAAATAAAGATGGCGTGACAATCGTAATAATCACTAGAAAAACATGGCTCTCTCAGCCCTATACGACCTTTTCAAGAATGTTTCCACAATTCCAGGGCTAGATAAACTGCATGTCCCAACTATTTAGAATGCTCTTTTGAAGCCAGACAAAGAAGAAATTCCCTCATGAACATTCTGAGAGGGTTTTGACAATATGAAATTGAAATTGTTCATATAATCATTACTATATAGACCTAATATATTGTTGTCAAATTGATAATGCAGTTTTTAATAACAATTTCAATCTATATCTGTGAAGATTAAACATCAGTTTGGACAAGCAAGCAAGCAACCAACCAACCAATTTTGGGGTGGGTAATTTTCCGCCAGTAGCAACTAATTTCCATGGCAACAAACGTGCAACGCACGTGCAGGAGTTATTAATATTTCATCACTGGTTCCACGCACGTGCGAACTGACAGTCTATCTCACAAAATAACTCATCTATCGTATCAAATCACTCAGCTATCTCACTCATCTATCCCATAAAACTCACTCATCTTTCTCTCAAATTGTGAGAAAAGCAATTTTTCAAAATATGAGCCTGTTAGCCCCAAAAGCAGGTGTGTATGGAATGGAAAATAATCATAAATTTTAAACTATCTTATAAAAGACTAAATTTGCATTAAGAACACGTAATACATTTAAGATACATTTAATTAACAGAGAAATTAGTTGATTCAAATTTATCAACTTAGAATTTCACCAATGTAGGTGGTTAGAATTTGGGAATACCATTGTCAACTTCAAAGGCATTTTGCTAAACTCAATTTATCAAGTTCTACCGCGAAATTCTTGCCAATATTGAAATACCACAAAGTATGCAAAGTGCCTGTATTGAGCTATGCTGCTTTAAAGTCGACTTTCTGAGGGACATTTAACATTCTCTAGATATCAGAAATGCTGATGTCTTTCCCTGATGCCACTGCCTGATATCACGAAGGAGTTATCAGTTTGTTGTTGACACTTTTAGAATAGGTTACCTTTTATCAAGCCATTTAAGATAGCGCCAAGGTTTGGAAGTGAGCCTTTAAGGGGAGACCGGTCGCCCCCAGGGCATGGACCGGGGGGTGGCGAGAGCATACTTCCCCGGGCGGTCACCCTTGTCCCTCGGTCTCCATGATAACCCTTCTATCTATGCATTTCAAATTGCCTACATTTCAGGTGTTATGAACTTATGATGATAGATCTCTTAAACTTATATAAAAGATAATAAATACTAAACACTACCATAAAACTGTTTCTAATTTCACCCAAAACTGTTAAACTTAACAGCCTAGCCCATAACGCAGTATTACAAGGCAATTTATCTAAATACCCCCATCATGGCTTTACAACCCCCCTCTCACGTTTTGGGGCAATAAAACTCTTACAGGAGGTTTTCTTGTTACCATGGCAACACTTTGGTGTTTAGCCAATAAGTGATATGTATGTGCCATAGTGCAATAGTATAATGTATTGATGACTACTTGACATATAGGCCTAGATTATTGCATTGTGTATACAGACTTTACCCGAATACACGCCGGACTAATTTAGAAGCCGGGGTATAATAGTAAAATGTCTATGTAACTATAGTGTATTTCTGTCTTTTTGTCTATGTCTAAATATCTTTAGAACTGTGCTATATCTTTCTTTCTATCTTTCTTTCTTTCTTTCTATCTATCTTTCTCTATCTATCTGTCTGTCCAGGCCACACGTGCTGTCTGTGTACATAGGGAAACATCAGTGGGTACCTCACACCCAAATGTTTGCCTGGCCACTCACAAGTTTGTTTGCTTAACAAACTTCAGCAAACATATTACTTTCCCTTAATAAACCTCATATTGCCCTAGGCACACACTTCTTGGCACTTCTGGGCAACTGATAATAATGTCCCCTGACCTCTGAATTGAAAATATTGATATCAATTATAACTTTTTACTTATCCGTTTGACTGTTGAATTGCGCACACTTCGGAGGTACACGTTTTTCACCAGTAAATTCACTTTATAAATGACTGTATTAAATAAGTATTGATTTGCCAGTGAATTCAATATTTAAGAAGATCTTTTTATAATTACTTATCATCATATATTATGATGTTAATATCTGAGCAGGTTCCCGGCTGACCGGGCCATTTTTCCACGGGAGAATTCCACTTTGCCAGCTGACCTTTGCCCAGGGCACCTCCGGGCCACCCCCCTCCCCTGCCAAATCTCCAATTTGAGACAAACTCCAGAATAATTGCGCAGTTTGGGTGCTTAAAAAGTACACGATAAAATCAAATAATTTTCAGATATGGTTTTCAAAGTTATTCAATAAGCAATGCTTTTTTGTTGTTCTCTACTAAAGAAGGTTGATTCATATATTCACAATCTTTGTCACAAATTAAACACTTTGAATGACTTTAAAACTTCCAAATCTTTGATTGATATGAACTTATCAATATCTTTGTCATTTTGGGCTTGGAAATGCCTCAATCTATACAATTTATTGACTAAAATCAATGAAACATTCTCAGTCATTTAGATATTAGAAATTATTTTCATTTGTACAATATATAATTAAATTAACTACACGACCTGTGATTTATCCTGTGACAATCTTGTGACAATACATGATATTCATGTGGATCAATTGTGATAATCCATTAATATGGTTATATCAGACCACCATGTTATTGATTTACTGTGACACGTTTAGCTAAAATGCTCATTAAATATTAATTTCTCATATTAAGGAATTTCCTGTTATTATCATTCGCATAATGTTTATTCATTGTAATTATGTATATTAAGAAAATTCGTGTTTCTCATTTGCATGACGTTGTGACGTGGTCAAAAGACCGTCCCAAGACGTTGCGACGCAGCGTCGACGTTTCCCAGGACGGCCGTCAGGACGTCAAAAAGAGCGTCGTGGGGTGCGTTCCCACGTCATGCAAATGTAATCAACATTATTGTATTTTCTATGTAGAAAATGGTCCTAAAATATTTGATAGTTAACTGGAATATGATTGATTTATGATTAAAAGTCTAAAAATTAAAATAATTCTAGTTTTTAAACAGTAATACTACCTACTACAATATCTTGAGTAAAATCACTATATCATAAGTCGACCAAACCTTTATATTTCATGGTGTATTTATCATGAAGGTACCACGTTTCTTTTTGACATATATTCCCACAAAATCTACCCCAGAAACCAAAAATATCTTTAGCCCTACACTAACCAACTTTTATGCATTTGACCACAAAATATGACTTCATTTGATAGCAACAATTTTACTATCCTCTTAACCAGTGATAGACTTCAACGTTAATATTTAAATACTTTTATAAATGTTTAGAGTTATATTCTATAGCCCCAGAGCGTATGTAATAATAGAGTATAACTAGAAATCGTGAAGGTAGCTATTATTACACATTTGAACTATATTTTACGCTTTAATATGCTCCCATAACTCGTAATTTCAGGGCGTATGAAAAAACCCCCAACCGCTCAGTGTGTCGAGGGGGGTAAACTAGTTAAAGGGGCAGGTAGATATGTCTCTAACATTACCAATATATGTGTGAAATATGGATTAATATGAAGATGAAATGCGCATGCATGAAACCTGTATTTTTGTGTACCTATGAATGTAGGTTAGTACTTCATAGAAGTCTTGATATATCTAGTAGCAGTAGTAAGTTCGGTAGTAAAAAAAACGTGCACCTACCCCAATTAAAGTTGTAGCCATTAGGTCTCGACAACTCCAAGATAATTTTAGTCCAAGTGATCGGATATAGCTGAGTGTGTGTAAATATCTTGTGAATAAACTCTTAGAACGGTCAAGAGCAGAACACAATGTTTTCTTGTTGAAAATCAACTTGTTTCTGTCCACTTTTCAACTCCCTCTTGAGCTACAGGCCACCTGAGCCACGCCCCCTTTTGGACCAGCCAATCACAGAAGAGCTCAAGAAATGATTGACAGGTGTGCACCCCAACAATCACTAGCCCCGCCCCCTTATCTGTAAGCTCCACCCAATCTTTAAATTCTCACAGAAGCCAGAATGTGTAGTCTGCAATCAAAGTGGACTCAATTATACGCCTGGGTATTAATGGTCTATGAAACTATATCATTTTCGTCTGATAAATATATTTATTTTCCTTATAAGGCCAAAATCATTTGTCATATAGTTATAATCAAATTTGTATCACCCGATTTCAACACCTCTGGGTACAGAATCATAATAAACGCTATTTGAGTGGCTAATATTTTTGTCATTATTACCTAAATATATACATTAATAAGGTCAAATAATTGTCAATATAAGCATTAATTATGAAACATCATTTCTGTGTGGTAAAATTATCTAGATATATAAATTTGGTGTACCCATGATTCAAAATTGTGGATTTTTAATTGATACGGCTCAATATGGGCACCTCTATGTTATATATAAACAAATTTCACAATCTTTGATCTGATTATTAGTAGAATAAAGATCAATAATTAGTTATGAATAACTTCATTATTAATAGCACGCTTTAGAGTATTGTTTACGTTGTGAATTATGGCGCCAGGGTATGCAGGTGAACTCAAGATTTCATGTGAAGTTCTCAGACTTCCAAATCAAAGATTTTCATGAAAATTCACAAATACGGGATAAGTATATGGACATGTGAATTGATAATATATTATATAGAGGTTGTGTGTTTTGAAACTTGATATAAGAAAGTCTGAGGTCTATATGTTCAATACAATACATATAAATTGTATAAATTCATATTAGGAATTATATTAAGACTTACATACTTTGTCAAATTTATTAAGCAAGCTATAGTCATGGATTGGTGAATTTTAGATGAGAAATTATGAATTTTCTGTTCCGATTAATATTGTAATATTTAGCAATAATAATGGATTTATAATACGATAACATATCACTTTATAAATGTATTAATCATTTCTCTTTTAGCCCTACTTATGAGAATCAAATTCAGACTTTTTCCTGGAAATATGACGGTTTGAAAGTAGTGAGAACATAATGTTTTAACAACTACAGCCTAATGTATTAGCTATTCATAACTGTTGAAAACCTTTATCGTCAAGCTTTTGTGAAAACATTTGTCATTTTTTCTAGTTTTCTATGCCCCGTAAATGATTGGGGGAGAGGGGGGGTTCATTAAAATGTTTTCGCTAAACCCAGGGGCATATGGATGTAAGGAGTTTTGAGGGAACATTCTAGGGCACAGAGAATGCCCCAGTAGGGTTCTAGTTGGTGCCCTTGATGCTAAAAAGGCATTTTTGTAACCCCCTCCTGAGCTAGGGACCCCAAATTGCTAATCGCCCCCTAATAGGCAATTTGCAAGAATACTAGAAAACTGGTTATTGCAGTTTGTAGCATAATGGGCAATCTCATATATTGGACACATTTTTCCTTATACTATCTATCTATCTATCTCTCTGTCTATCTGTCTATCTGTCTATCTGTCTATCTATCTATCTATCTATCTATCTGTCTATCCATCTGTCTATCCATCCATCTATCTATCCATCTATCTATCCATCTATCTATCCATCTATCCATCTATCTATCTATCTATCTATCTATCTATCTATCTATCATCTTCCATTTATTTTTTATTTTTACTATTATTTCAAGGGGAATGGCGGTAGATAGAAGCAGATATCCGAAAGAGGGGGGGGGGGGGTGTTTCCTTGTTGGGGGGGGGGGGGGGGGGGGGTTGTGTAGCACGTGTCTGCGTGACTGTTGATGATTATAATCTCCGCGATTGGAGAGTTCCTCTCATGGACACAGAACACACACAAGAAGTCCAATCACATAATCCGACATTTCTGTTATGACCCCCCCCCCCCAGTCACAACTGCTACAGCTCATTTATAAGTGTCAAATCATTTAAAATATAGCAGTACCTCAGTAATAAGACTTATGTGATTAGAAATAAAAACTGGCACAATTATATTGATTTTATTGATAGCAGTTTTGTGTGGAATATAACCTTGAATTTCCACACAATTTAATTCAATTTCAAGCTTTGTTTATACAGTTGTTTTCATGTAGTAATGTTCCAAAACTCCATTTTAAAAATTGACAAACTCTTTGATAAATTATTCATACTATTAACCAACTCAATTCGAAATTTCTTGGCAGCATTTTGTTAATTTGAAACGGGGGGTTGTTTTGACATTTCGGGTATTGGGAAGGTGTTTCGGGGCGTTAGGGGGGCAGGGTGGGTTCTTTTGAGGGGCGGAAGGGGGTTTTCTGGGGGGAGGGGGAGGGCAGGGTGGGGAGGGCACCTGGAACACCCGATTTGGCGTCACCCTCAACGCCTCTTCGTGCCCCGCTGGACCCTGTTCAAGAAATCCCTTCATGGTTTGAAATACAAAGGGAAAACAAGCGTGGAAAATATAGTAGAAGGTTTTCTAGAAGAGAAAGAAAAGTGTTTTTGAAATATTTGGTGAAAAGGATTGTGATTTGAACTGTAGAAATCATTTTATTAAAAAGAACATTTCAATGTTAATTTCCGGGTGTATATTCTATTCAATTATAATCTATTTGTACTATTTCATATTTTCTTTCTTTCTTTCTTCCAACGTCTATCTATCTATCTATGTATCTATCTATCTATGTATCTATCTATCTCTGTATCTATCTATCTATCTATCTATCAAGCTATCTACCTATTTATCTATCTAGCTATCTAGCTATCTAGCTAGTTATCTACCTATCTATCTACCTACTTATCTATCCATCTATCCATCTATCCATCTATCCATCCATCTATCTATCTATCTATCTAGATCAGTCTGTCTAGCTGTCTGTCCATCCCATTTCGTCTGACCGCTTTGACACACGGACAGAAAGTTATGTATTGAGGGGGGAGGGGGGGGGGGGGCTGGGTTCGAATTATTTGCAAACGTTAAAAAGGTAAAAATTCCTCCCCCCACACGAACGGGGGCGGGGGGCACCTCCTCCCTCCATCTGTGCTGCTTTAAAAATGCCCTTTTTACAAATAAGGCCGTCTGTGGCCCCCACCCCCCTCAATGGGTATATTAATGATGAAATGCCCCTAGCGCCAGAATTGAACTATCCCTCCGTTCTGTAGTCATAAATTCACCCCAGGGCTACCATAGCTGAAAACTCATTAATCACTCCCATTGTTACGTCACCGTGACGTCATTACGTCGTGTGGTGAGTCGCTGGTGACGTCAGGTGACGTCACAAACGCCTGCCCACCTATTGATGACGTATAAATGCATCTATATATAGATGTAATCGGCTGAGCTATATGGTTGCCCCTTTGAAGGTGAATTGAGATCATATCAACTTAAAGAAGTTGAAGAAAAGTTAATTTCGCTTTTTGAATATTAATATACATAATACTCAAGATATGATCAATATGGAATTTTGCTTTTAAAATCTAGAGATGAAATGAAAGAAATACTTTTCAGTGAATTTAGCTGAATGTAGAATTGCAACTGATTGAAGTTAGTGATTACTTTGAACTGAAATCAAAAGGTTTCATTTTATGTGACGTTTCTTAACTTTTCAATGTTTATGACGTCAGTATTATGTCAAAATATGTATTTCCATTGATCTAAAATATTAGAAATATTTTGCATTGAATAACTATACCAATTAAATTTGACGTGTTGTTTATATAACAAATCAGTAAAATGGAATTTCATAACATAATATTGTATTTATAAATGTGTTAGCAGTGAGAATATATTAACAGATTTAACCCACTATTGTCATTTTGTTAATAACCTTCGCACTGTTCCACTCAAGTGACTTAATTTCCCTCAATTTCCTTGAAGCATTTTGTGGTCAATGACCTTAAACAAAGAGCAATCCATCATTCGGGGGGGGGGGGGGGGGGGTGCGGGAAATTGGCTAGGGCAAAATGGGGCGCCGCGCCACTTGGTTGCCGGCCAAACCGCAGCCACACGACCGGTCTCATCATTCCCCCGTGCTTCAAAAATAACTTCATCTAAATTGCCCAAATTGACAATATCAGGCCAAAATGGGGTGAAAACGGCCCTGCTAAAATAAATAGGGGTAAAATGGATCACGCCTTTCTTACTAAATTTGGATCTCGCCTCTGGCAGGGAGGGGGGTATTGTTCTGGAGAATGGGGTTCTAACAATTAGCACATGACATGAGAAAGACGGGGGGAGCTCCCCCCGAAACCCAAATCACGTTTGACACGCGAAGTGCCTCTTACAACCTATTGGGCTACCTGCTAGATACCTTTGTCTCCTGACAGGAATTCTTTGGGACTGACATTTTCTAGAATATTTTCATATTTTTTATCACGAGTAATTGATTTTTAAAATATTTTTAAAATAAATCACTAATCTGACATTATTAAAGATAGATAGATATATAGATATGTAGATAGATGGATAGATAGATATACAGATAGATGGATAGATAGATATACAGACAGATAGATAGATAGATAGATAGATAGATAGGTAGGTAGGTAGATAGACAGACAGATAGATAGGTAGACAGATAGCTAGATAAATAGGTATACATGTAGATAGATAGATAGATCAATATGTAGATAGATAGATAGATAGATATGTAGATAGATGGATAGATAGATCAATATGTAGATAGATAGATAGATAGATATGTAGATAGATGGATAGATAGATATACAGATAGATGGATAGATAGATATACAGACAGATAGATAGATAGATGGATAGATAGATAGGTAGGTAGGTAGATAGACAGATAGCTAGATAAATAGGTATACATATAGATAGATAGATAGATCAATATGTAGATAGATAGATAGATAGATATGTAGATAGATGGATAGATAGATCAATATGTAGATAGATGGATAGATAGATAGATCAATATGTAGATAGATAGATAGATAGATAGATCAATATGTGGATAGATGGATAGATAGGCTATCTTGTTGACAGGTGAATTGATCAATCTGTCGCATGTTTCTTCATAATTGACCCATTTTCCGGAACTTGTTAATTGTTTCCATGGTGATCAGGCAGGCAGCCTCGTTTTGGTAACAATGCCATTGTTAGGCTAAAGATTACAGAACAATGCAATGGACCCAGTCATAATTTTGGAATCCACTGATAAAAGCAGATCCCTGTTAGAACGTCCACTTCATTATGGTATAGAGTTAACCTATCTATATGCATTTAACATGTTATGATACATGCTGTGTATTAAATTATAATCTGTTATCAAGTTTATTTCATATCTCATAATTCTATTTAGTGGCTCTAGGCTCATATAATATACATCATTAATAATTCACAATACAAGATAATAATACCATGGAAAGGGTTTTCCAGTAGAGAAATACTATTATTATATCACAAAGTAAAATATATGGCAATTGATGTGCCCAAAACATCACCTAAACTGCTAAGCCATTGTTGAGAGGACAATGCTACTATTTTAACAATGGGCTGGTAGATTGACCCGTCGATTTAGCATCCAGGGGCCAAAAACATAGACATTGACCAGTCAAAGAATTGCATATTGGGACATATTAATGGAGTGATGTACTGAGGTCAAGATAGGGGGCGCCACATACATGACCTTTCAGGGCATCTTAAGAACGGTTTGTTTTCGGAAGACATTATGGGATATTGAGACATAAGGATAAAACAATTGTCGGTGTGATAAACCAATGTCTATGACATTGCCTATGAATTTGGCTATGGAATGACCATGAAATTGGCTAATGGCCAAATGTGCCACGTGCATTTTCCATAAGAAGGATAAACGCATGGAAAACGCATGGTTTTTGCCTTATTAAAATGAGGTGAAAACCATGCATTTTCCATCCAAATGCATGGAAAACGCACGTAACACATTTGGCCATGTGTAGCATTGGCGATGGTGTTAGCAATGAGTTTGGAATCCTGGTATCGCAAAAGCTATTGTTTAAAAAGCTGCATTACTTAAAGGTGCGGTGTCTGTCAAATTTGCACATGAATGTAATGATATAAATCAATACTGCCTTCTTGTTTCATGATATATTTTAACATTTCATGCCCATTTTTGTTAACAATTTAGTTTTAATTTACAATAAATAATATAAATATTAGTTTTTCATGCCATCAAAAACTCCATATGTAATAAAACCCAGTGATGACATCACAATACTAAACAATGGTGATGATGTCATTTCCATTGTATTTCCAATGTTTTGGTCTTGATTTTCTCTCAATGTATAATTTATTTTAAAGTAATTAATGTCTTATAAAATCATTAATTCACACAAATTTAGTGTGCCTTGATTAATAAAGGTAATTTTCAACTGTTTGATAGCATATTAGAAAATTGCAAATTTGACAGACAGTGCAACTTTAATAAGTTTCATGTATGTATTGAGAAGGAAAGACACGGTCGTTAACTTTGTAAATTTAGAATTTTCTGTTTGGTCTCATCAAAGTCTTTTATTTAGGAACTTCCAGTGGGGTAGTGATATAGATGTGATTTCAGGGTTGTTGGGTAATTACCCCATGAGGAGGTAAAATGATGCAACTGCTGTTTGGATGATGGGATCAGTTAGTGCAATGGTTTTGAGGCACATGTGCACTGACGTCATCACTGTATGAGGTGCAATTTCTGGAAGGTCATGTGCGTTTCATCTGTGATAATAATTGACTGTTGTTTCCTAAAAAATTTCCTTATTTGGCCAGTATGGTTGGGATGGAGATATGGATCAGAGTGAAGCTGATATGAAATATGTTGTTGATATGTTGAACTGATTAAGCTCAATGGCCATGTCCAATTAATCTAATTTGAGAATATTTCCTCATTCTCAATTAACTTGGCATTTATAAGCCCTACTGTCACTTCTGCAACACAGTGTTCGGAGAGGAGAAGTCTATCTCAAAATGGGATTTGTTTCTTTTACAATTCTATTGTTTTTGGTAATCAAAAACACCAGAGGCAATTATGGTATATTCAACTCTTGTGATGACCCAATTCATATGGAGTGTTCAGCAAACAGCATCAATATGATGACCATTAACAACAAGGCAAGTTTGGCTCCACAACTGTTGAAGAAATGCAACGGCCATCGCCGGTGTGATGTGGCCAACAAGCGTAAAGAATGTGTAAATGGGTTATACTTATGCCAAGTAGATATGGACAAAACGCAAAAGATCGAACTAGCAAAATCCCCAGCTGATGTACGCCAGAAGGTATCATCTCAGTTCCATCTCATGAGCAAAGGCTATCTCGACGGACTTTACTCCGAAGCAAGGAACATCACCTGCAGCCTGAAGACTGAAGTGCACCGAGATAGTTCACCGAAAATGAAGATTACAATTTACGAGTTGGCACCATTCCTAAACTCCTCGGATTTCTGTTTTTATGTGAATGATGTTGATAAGGCATTGCGCTGTTCTGGCTTAAAGAAATTTGCTAAGATGGATCAAGAGAACATTGCGGCATCAAGCGAAGGATGGGAATTTGCCATGAAATTGGTCCAATCAGCGGCGTACATTCCTGAAGTCAGGTTCTGGATCGGAGTAGATGTCTCGCCAAAGGATGATTCTGAATATCATCTCGAGTGCAGCATTTCCCACTCAGTGCAGGAAGTTACAACCAAAACCCCTACCATTAAAACAACCACAACCACAAAAGCAGCCACCGAACCTCATCGCTCGAATTCTGGCAACTTCGTAACTGGAATCATGGGAGTTGTTGGAACATTGTTGATGGTAGCAGTGTTGGTGAACTAGTTGACAAAGATCATTCCCATGAACTTGGAAGATCATCAAACCTACCGTTACATTGACATTAATATTACCTTCCAGAAGCAAATACTGCAGTCGAAAAAACTACCCAGTTGCATTTAAGAAAACTGGTCCAGATGACGTGTCGCTTCAGCTTTAAATCAGCCCAGTATCGCCAACGTTGGGACAGATGTGGGGCACATCAGGCTGACCTGGCATGTGATCTAGGGCTTGCTAAGAAATCATTTGAATTTCTTTCAGGATTCACGAAAAGTTCTGAACATACAATGTGATGAAAGTGATTCAATATGAGAACATCCTGTGTATAACTGAACAGTAATCCATCCAGTGAACAGTATAATATATAAGGTCTTTTTAACCATGATCCAGATTAAGAAGACGAATATCTTCCAACCGGCAATATAGAACAACAGGCAACTGAAGAAAGAAACAAGTAATTCAGCACCAAAACATGATGAAACTGCAGTCACTGAAGATGATGAACAGAGTCATTCCGTGCAAATAAACTACAACGATGAATATAAGGACGATAAACTGGAGGAAAATAATGAATAAGGGGTCTAAAAATGGATACGTTGACATCACTGAAGAAGCTGAACTGAATCCTACTGATGACATACCATAATGATGAAGACAAGGACAAGAACTGAGGAAAAGAATGAGCAGGTGATGTTATTGTCGACATTATTTGTCCTACTGATAAACCCCAACCAAAAGAGTCATATTATAACCAATTGATATGTTTGCTGACTCAACTGCAAACAGCGAAGAAGTAAACAAATGTGAAATACTAATCAAAGATGAAAAGGACGTTAACGACTGTGACCAGGTTAAGCAGAGAGATATAAATAACCAGAAAACTAAAAATGATACTGCAGTCAGTGATAAACACAGCAGAAGGACCGAAAAGGTGGACCGGAAAAGTGCTGAAGGGCATCTTGTTCATCCTTCCTGAGGAATTGGTTGAAAAAGATCCCGTCAGACCATCCGAAAGCGAAGAAGCATAAAACCAATCCGGTGAAATGCTCCAAGAAACGGCTGCACAACATTATTTCACTCTCTTCTGTAATGGTGAACTAACATTAATTTTGATTATCGTATGATCCATCATAAGGTCCATTGGTTTTCCTGTCATATTTTATCCTAAATAAATAGCAAAAAATGATCAGAAATGTTGCTAAGAAGTCTAACCTCAAATCTCACCCATGGAAACACCTCCCAGTACAAATTAACAATACAATAAGTTTCCTATCTTTGCACTGATGCTTCTGTCATTTGTTTCATCATTATAGCCATTTGTTATGGCCACAGATAAGCAGAAGCAATTGCGATGGAAAATACAGTAAACTTTAAGTTAATATTTCCACAAAAGTGTTTTTATTAGTAGCCAGAAAGTTGGGGTTAGGCTTGCTGCTAACATTTCTGTACAATTGAGGTTGTTCTATGATATTGTTGGAAAATGATGATTAATTATGATCATGAGAAGGATAAACGCATGGAAAACGCATGGTTTTTGCCTAATTTAAATGAGGTGAAAACCATGCGTTTTCCATGCGTTTATCCAAACGCATGAAAAACGCACGTAGCACATTTGGCCATGTACTACAGTAGTGGTCCTGAAATGTATCTGTCCACAATCTTAATGCATATAACTATATCATAATACAATCTATGTTATCAATTATTGGTCTTGTGAACTATTGAATGTTTAATTACATAAACTTCCTGTATAGATACCTCAACAAATGCTGTATCAAATGCTACTATCATATCTATTACTGATATGCAATTATGACTAAAGTATTTTGATGTGTATGCATGCGGTTTTCAATGCTAAATTATTAATTATTCCATAATTAAAAACGTTATCTTTCTGTGTACCACTAATGTTGTTCTATATGATAAACTCGCTCTTGGAAACAAAATAATTCTTGTGTCTTTTGTCTTCTTCATGAAATATATATATTTTTTTGTCAATTAGACCTATTTCAAGCAGTTATTGGCTTTTTCCACTTCAGCCTATTGGCAACATTAAGACGATAGTAGATGGCTAGGTAGTCCAACATTGAGTTTTGTGGGATGAGGACAATTATATTGACAGGCGAAGGTGATACCTCATCCACCATTGATCTATTCTCCACATTGTACAACATACTCTTCTGCTGTACAACATACACTCCAAATGTTCAACATACACTCATACTGGGTGACAATGGATCATTCTGATTGGCTCACACAGCTAAGCGGAGACTATAGTTTTATCATGGTACTGTTACTAACAAATGATGAGCCTGAAAACCAGAAATGCCCAAAATGGACACCCCCCCCCCCCCCCCACGAAGATCATGTGGATCCTGACAGTGTCAACAACCTAGTAGGATCCAATTACAAGGTCAAGGTCACGGATATCACCCCTCAAGGTCACGACCCCTGGTGGGAAAGGATGATAACCAGAAGCGCTTACGTAACAGGGTCACTGGTGACCTTGAATGTAATACTCCCAAGGTCAAATGTGGAATAATAAAGAATAGGGAGAACTGATTACTAAGTTAGGGTGCATGGAGAAAGATGAACAGACAGAACAACAGATAGACAAAGACAGACAGATCAACAAGATGGAAATACAGACAAGAGAATGAAAAACATAGATAGGTAGATAGGTAGATACTAGATAGATAGACATATAGATAGATAGATAGATAAATAGATAGATAGATAGGTAGAAAGGCAGATAGATAGGTAGGTAGGTAGATAGATAGATAGATAGATAATTAGATAGACAGATAGGTAGATAGATAGATAGATAGATAGTCAGACAGATAGATAGATTGATAGATTGGTAGATAGATACATAGATAGATGGATAGATAGATAGACAGATAGGTAGACAGGTAGATATATAACCAATGAGATTTTAGGGATATATTGTCTCATCAGAATTAAAAAACTATACTTGCCAGGGTGAGAATTGGACCTAGGAGTTTCTAAATAATCTGGCAATGCTCTTTACCAGCCGAGCCACTGACATTACTTATCTAATCTCGTGTATTGGAAAATATACAATAATATGTTTCCTAAATATTCCTGAAAACATAATCTCATATTTCCCAGCTCCAGAAATCCATCCATACTGAATATAATGAAATCCATTGATTCTTTGCGGGGCAGATATGAATACCCCTAATGGGGTTATTAGGCCATAATTGGGTCATCATCTCAACAACTCATAGATTGGGGTCAGGGTGTGACCCCCACCCCGAAACCCCACCCACAGTGATCCATTTTGATCAGCTCAGACCCGTTCTGATACAAATTGAGAATCTGTTTTTATTGAGGGCATCTGTGCTCTGGGGTACTAGGTGATGATGTAATAATTATATAATAGGTTGTAAAATAAATATTTCAATCTATTAATAATTTGTTTGTAATTATAATATTATATCATGATATTTTACTGCAAAAGCACTGAAATGTTTCAATGCTTGACTTATATAATCAAATTATAAAATGTTTGTTATAAGGCCTATATTTTATCATAAGATGATTTACCATGGGTAAAAATTCCGCTAATATTTCGAGCAAATTTTCCATGTTACACAATGATATTACATAAAATCACAAAACTCTGTTGAAATGGCAATTCTAAATACCTAACTAGCTTGTAGTTGAAATGAGTATTATAATGACCTACTTCTTTATTTTAAATTTGACATGCAACTTAATTTCTCCCCCCCCCCCCCCTGCCTTTAAATTCTTAATATCATTATCTGTTTCCTGAATTCACATGCATCAGGTGACCAGTCAATTCCACCTGCCTTATTTGAACAGATAAGCCAATACAATTTGAGAACAATGGCTCCTTACAATGGAACAATGCTCTCCAACAATTGAAACAGATGATTCTTCTCAAAACACCTGCAAAGACTTGTGGCAGAGCACCCCTAATCTCAAAATGAGGCTGCACGTGCCCATTGTTGATGACGTCACAACGCTGTTCACTTGCTATGTTCTTTTGCACCCCCTTTTGTGGGTAATTTCAAATGACGTCACGGTTTTTTGCCTACCCTCTTTGATGACGTTTGCGGAATCCTTTGATGTCGCCGTGACGTCTAATTAAGAACGTCGGCGACGCTGCAAATGACGTCGGGGACGTTGTTTTTGACGCCAATAACGCGAAAAAGGCGGAAAGGGGTTTTTTATCGGTAGTTAAGACATCATTCCAGGGGGGGGGGGGGGCGGGGGGGTGAAGAAATGAAAAAATCAGTTGCCCTATCTTCCAATTAATTGGCTACTGTTAAAATTGATGTGGAAGTCAAAGCCCTAGGCTATAGGACCTGCCTGTTTTTAATCTATAGTATTCTATAGTATTCTATAGTATTCTATAGTATTCTATAGTATTCTATAGTATTTTATAGTATTTTGTAGTATTTTATAGTACTTTGTAGATATTTTCGTATGATTTTTGTTATCTTTTAAGATATTAACACAAAAAACAAAACACTATTTCAATTAATATTCGAACAGGCCTATCTTACTTTAGAATAATTCCATATATTGCTATATGTTACTATATATAGCTTAGCTATTTATTGAAAATATTGATTTTAACCTATGAAAAACGCAAGAACTAAATAAATGTATTACTACACTGTTAATTCATTTTATTTGTTATCTAATAAAATGTATTTTGATGGGTTAAAGATGGCCAATTTAAACTGTATACATACATATAAAAATTATTGTTTTTAAAACATTTGCAGTTATTCTGAATAAAAGGTGCAGAGCTCTTGCTATCCTTCCGTCTCACAAAACCGAAATACCTTGAATTCTTTAATGTGACCGAAATTTCCAAGTTACCTTGCATAATTACCCCTTTTTTGCCCATGTGGTTTTCACAGGGTAAGTAACTTGTGTCCAAATAATTTACCCTTCACCCCAACACAAAAAGGGGTGAACAAATCTCAAGTAATCCTGTATAATTCTTACACCTTTTTTTGCTAATTCTGTTGAAGTTAAAAGTTACATAATAATGGGGTTTTATAAGTCAGTTTAAGAATTAATGGTTTAATTAGGATTAAATGAAATACAAATATATAAAACGAATACGTTGAGCTTACTGAAATCTGTAAGATTTTGTAATAAATTCTATTAAATTTGAGGTGAATTCAGGATATTTCAAAGTAAAAAGAATCATACAATTGGTGTAAAATATCAAAGGATTTTACATTTTATCTATATTTTGTTCTTTTTTTAATTCAGCTCTGTCATAGAAGCAATAATATAGCTTTAATTTCATTATTTGACAGATCTGTTTAACCTTAAAATTAATAACTTATTAACCACTGAATTCAGCATAATATATTTGCAGAATATTTGGTTTAATTTAACTTTTATTTTTTGGTATTTTTCCTTCAGCTTTTAGCTAAATTCGACCATCTCCCATAATAGCACTTAAAACGTTTTCCGGGTCACATTAAAACCTTTTCAAGATGGCCGCTAACCTCTTACAAATGGCCGCTACATGCCATCAACAATAGATGGGCACAGAGTGAGCCTGGGGTCTGTAATTTCTTCAAACAAAGAACATAATATAGACATAGTACAAAGTTGGACAGACCGCCAAACGCATCAAGACAGACTCATTAAGATAGACGGATGAAGTTGTCTAGTGCTACCAGTAGGCAACTCTGTAATTGGCGTTTACATACAAAAGAACTTCGCCAGTAAGACCGCCCTTGGTGCAGGTTTTCTGGTCTAATAGTGAGGTGGTCTTAATAGTGAGGTGGTCTTAATAGTGAGGGTGGAATTAATAGTGAGGTGGTCCTAATAGTGAGGTAGTCTTATAAGTGAGGTGGTCTTAAAGGTGAGGTGGTCTTAATAGTGAAGTGGTCTTGATAATGAGGTAGTCTAAATAGTGGTGGTCCTATTAGTGAGGTGGTCTTAATAGTGAGGTGGTCTTGATAATGAGGTAGTCTTAATAGTGGTGGTCCTATTAGTGAGGTGGTTTTAATAGAAAGGTGGTTTTAATAGAAAGGTGGTTTTAATAGAAAGGTGGTTTTAATAGAAAGGTGGTTTTAATAGAAAGGTGGTCTTATTATTGAGGTGGTCTTAATAGTGAGGTGGTCTTAGTAGTGCTACTGTAGGATAGGATAGGATAGAATAGGATAGGCCTCTACTTACTTATAGATTATGCCATCCCCTTTAATTTACATGTTATTAACAATTACTAATTACTCCCAAATGACTTGGTTTTTCAGTGTTTTGAATTAGCATGGTACTAATTATTGCATTACCATAAGTTACCCATGTGTTTTGAGGTTCTTTGATGTTCAAAAAGGTACATCATAATAGACAAAATAGCAGTAACTACCTTACCATTTCATGCATAAAATGACTTACCCAAAATGATGATAATTACAAGGCAATGTACTGCTTTAATTGAGATTAGGAGTGATTAGTAAGTTATTTAATCACTTAATTAAAGATGTGCTATCAACTTTGACTTGTTTGTTGTAAACATCATAAATGGAGGAATTAGTCATTTATTGTCACATGTTAAAAGTTAAAAAAGGTCTTTTTTTAGATTTATTGATATAATTATTTTGAACCACGCCTAGAAATTTCAAATGATTCAACCAATAAAAGAGCTCTGATTGAAAAAATCCACATGGTCATTAACTATGTATATAAATAGTTTATTTTGTAATTTATTTCATCCGTTTATTGAAGTATAGACTTTATTATAAGTCAATTGATTTTTTATATTTATTATATACGTTTATTTACCATTCAATTTTATTCTATTCTTTATTTACACATACAGGCTCAATTAGTAAAAACAGTTTTTCAGCAAATTAAAACCATCATACAAAAGATTCTATTCTATTCTATTCTATTCTATTCTATTCTATTCTATTCTATTCTATTCTATTCTATTCTATTCTATTCTATTCTATTCTATTCTAGGCCCACTGCGGATGGTACTCTTAAATACTGTAAAATACAGTCTCAACTCAACAACCATATTTGTCACAGTGCACTGACACCTTTATTCCAATCAGCTATATTGTATCGTATTAAGGTATATCTTGATTTAATTATATATTAAACTTACTATTCAATACCATGACAATACATTGACAATACAATGACAATACAATGACAGTACTATGACATTACTATGACAATAGGCCAACATGACATGTCTTCCAATAACACATATTACCACTGACAGTTACAATCCGAATGCAGGACTGAGATTATGGGGTATATTGCACCCCTAATATTGTAAGGACCCCATGAAAAGATATTCCACCCTCCACCCCTCCTCTCACCTCCCCCAAGCCCTCCTTTACGCCCCTCTATACCTCCCAGAACCACCCCTGAATTTTTCACACCTTCTTAAAATGAACTGGTGTCAGAGCGCAGCATTAATAACACACCATAGCATATGTCATCAATTGACATTAATTATACTCAGATTAACATGCTACTGTGAGCAATTTAATGGCACATTAGCAATCCTCACAATTTGAAAATACGAAATTTGAGCTAAATAGGCATTGCATCTGTTTATTAAATTTTGTAAAATGATTTATGTTATATTGGTAAAATAGGGTAATATATACAATTGATCTGTGCAGTTTGATGTCATTTAAGTTTTCCCTATGCTAAATCAAAAAGTTAAATATATAACATGAGTTATATGACAGCACAGCACGCATTAACAGAACTATATAGGCCCTAATGTTGTTGTGAATAAGTTGTGTGTTTTATTTATTTACAAATATATGTGTTAAACTATGTATTTAGAATATTGTCTGAAGTTTATATTTTTCCTCAAACTTCATTTGATTGATCTTTTCAACACCCCCCATCCAAGAAGACACCCCACCCCCACTGATCTCAATTTCTCAAAAAATATCTTTTCCCGATTCTTTATTTCTGATAAGCATTCCTATGTCCCCCTTCAACACAGCCTTAGGCGAAGCTTGGGGCGATGTTCTAAATCACCCGCTACCAGCACTAGTATGGCGGCGCCTTTTTGGCCCTACCTGGCCCCTGTAACCTGTATTTAGCAGCAGAGAGGGGTCAGTAATTTTACCCCAAAACTGACCACCACTGAGGGTTAATGGCTATAATGACTGAGGGCATAGGTACCGACTTTGATGGGGTAAATTCGAATGATCTATGAGCTCCGAGTTGGGATTGCAATCTAGATGTCGCGATCTTACTGTTCTGAGTGGCTGGTAAACCTCAGAACTTGTAGAAACTGTTGCTATGGTAACTGTGATATGTAACTGTGGCAACTATGTATCCATAGCAACTGTTTTGTGATCATATTATAGGAATACATTTAGATATACATGTGAAGCAAGAAATGATAACAATGACTAAATAATGGATATAGTTATAATATAGAGACAAAACTCCAGTATTTGTTTAAATTCATTTCCATTTTATAAGTATCAATTGTGAAATATGCTTATTATATATAGCTGTGCACTTTTATTTTGACTTGCACTTATTTACTTTCTAATGGTATATTCTAGGGCTTTACTTTATGTCAAAATATCAAATGATGCTACACCCCCCCCCTCCTTTCTCGAATCAATTACACTTAATCAAACACAGACTCAGAAACTACCAATTCCAATACTCCAATACAATACCTTTGAAATGATGAAGTTATTTCAGTGCAGGCTGCGCCATTTTTGGTCTGTACTCAATCAGTGTTTAGTCATTTCTTGACACGTTGCAATTATCGCAGACGACTTGAAGTTAATCCAGAAACCTAATGACCATATTTGGCAATTTCTATTCACTGTGTGTATTACATAATTGGTCTGTGTGTCTAACTTAATAGCTTGTTATCGATCTGACGGTTTTCTATCGATCAGTGATCATCCATTGGAATGGTTATTACAGGTCAATTGAACCATGTTGGCTGGGTGCTCCATGAATGTTGTGTTGAAATGTTAGTAGCTAATTATTAGCTGGTTAAAGGTAAATATGCTTCTGAATTTAACCATAATTCAATTCATTAAATAAACCATATATAGTCAGCTTATTTATTGGCTTTCACGGGGCAAATTGAAATGATTATGACAAATATTACTAATTCTAAATTGTAATTATGAAAGCGTAATAAGATACATTATGTGCTTATTCTCTTCACCAGCTAAAAATTTTAACTAAAGTATTTATGATTACATATAATATTTTTGTTGGCTTTCTTGCTTCAGCCAAGACTCAAAATGTCAGTGCCACTGCGGATGGTAGGATAATTTCAATGAGGCTGTCTGTATCTCTGTCTATCTGTCTATCTATCTATCTATCTATTTATCTATCTATTTATCTATAAATCTATCTATCTATCTATCTATCTATCTATCTATCTATCTATCTATCTCTCTCTCTCTCTCTCTATCTAACTTTCTATCTATCTATCTATCTTTCTATCTATCTATCTATCTATCTATCTATCTATTTTTCTATAAATCTCTCTATCTATCTATCTATCTATCTATCTATCTATCTATCTTTCTCTCTATCTCTCTCTCTATCTATCTATCTATAAATCTCTATCTATCTCTCTATCTCTCTATCTCTCTCTCTATATATATATCTATCTATCTATCTATCTATCTATTTTTCTATAAATCTCTCTATCTATCTATCTATCTTTCTTTCTATCTTTATGAATCACCCGCCATTGTGTGAGTTAGCCCCTACACACTACAGCTGCCTCCATCAGCTGTTTTTCATAATGATCTGCAATTTTCTCTTGATTTACGAAGATGTTGACGTTGATTGGCCAATCAGAGCAGATCAGCCAATCACAAACAGAAAAAAATAGAACCTGCCTTCGATTTCTGTAACAGATCTCCTGGTTGGCAAGTTATTCTGTAAACAGCAAAAACCGGTAGGGTTAAAATGGGAAATGGAGAAGTTTTAGAAACTGAAAACTTAACGCTTTTTGCAAGAGGAGAGGAGAGGAGAGGAGAGGAGAGGAGAGGAGAGGAGAGGAGAGGAGAGGAGAGGAGAGGAGAGGAGAGGAGAGGAGAGGAGAGGAGAGGAGAGGAGAGGAGAGGAGAGGAGAGGAGAGGAGAGGAGAGGAGAGGAGAGGAGAGGAGAGGAGAGGAGAGGAGAGGAGAGGAGAGGAGAGGAGAGGAGAGGAGAGGAGAGGAGAGGAGAGGAGAGGAGAGGAGAGGAGAGGAGAGGAGAGGAGAGGAGAGGAGAGGAGAGGAGAGGAGAGGAGAGGAGAGGAGAGGATGTATTTCCAAAAAAGGTTTAGTATCGAATATATTCCAGTCCACTATTATCCTATCCTATCCTATCCTATCCTATCCTATCCTATCCTATCCTATCCTATCCTATCCTATCCTATCCTATCCTATCCCATCCTATCCTATCCTATCCTATCCTATCCTATCAATATTAGCTTTGATAAACTGTGTACACAATCACCTATAACAAACCAACACTATTAAAGCTAAAATTACTACCAACCAAACACCATACTACTGCACCAACCTACTATTCCTAGCCAACCAACCCACCCTGACAAACAGTGGTTGAGAGTGTTGCAAACTAGCACGAGGGCTGGAGACTCCTAAACTGGGGATAATTTGGTATTTAATTGGGAGCTCGTTAGAGGGTATTGAGTCCCAGGCCTTTGACAACTCAAGGGTCGATTTTGTGGTCCGCAATAACAGGCCACTTGTCCGCAATGAAAAAGCAGACCCAAAAATTGGTCCGTCTTTTCCACCCTCCCTTCCGGCAAGTTCCACTTCCTGGGGGATTCCCCTTATAATCTGCAGACTCTTCACCATGCGGTTGTCAATAAAAATCTTACCAACCAAATAGGAGTGGTGCTTTTTGTGTCTAATAGATTATACATAATTAGACATCTAATGTGATATGAAATTATTTCTGTAAATATTAGAAAAACTGCATAGCCTTTATTATTTGCTAAATCTTTTAATTATTTTGTACGTTTAGCATGGTCTATATTTACAATAAATTATTAATCCAGTAAATGATCATAAAAAGTGATGTTTAATATTTTTGACTTTACACATGTTTTAATAAATCGTTGTTACCCCGGACAAAAAAAATACTCGAATAGATAATAAATTTGACTGTGAATTAAATTTCATCGTACATCTAGAAATATTCCATAAACAGAATTATCACTCAAAATACTACATTTTCTGATATTTCCTGACACAAATTAGCACTCCCCTTGTATCCTATGATCTTAAAAGAGGGATATTTTATCAAGATGTGCACAGAAGCCTTTGCTAATTCCTCCCATTAATAATAGCTGCCCCTGTCTGAGCATTGGGGTAGACCATTCTGTTATTGTGAGAAACTCAATCGAGATCTTTCGCTTGGTCTAATCTCTGACATTGCCAATCCCACAAATGGCTAGAAGGCTGCAAAATGCCCATGGACTAATATGGATTAAATGGGCTGGAAAGAGAGAGCGAGAGACAGAGAGAGAGCGGGATAGAGAGAAGGAAGAAAGGTGCATGGCCGAATGTGCCGCGTGCGTTTTCCATGAGAAGGATAAACGCATGGAAAACGCGTGGTTTTCGCCTGATTATATTTGGATAAAAACCATGCGTTTTCCATGCGTTTATCCAAACTCATGGAAAATACACGTGGCACATTTGGTCATGCAGGAAGGAAGGAAGGAAGGAAGGAAGGAAGGAAGGAAATGATAGATAGATAGATAGATAGACAGATAGACAGACAGAAAGATAGATAGATAAAAATGGAGGAATTGTACAAGAAGAAAAGAAAACTCCAAGTACGGAAAGAAAGAAGGAAAGAAGAAAAGCAGGAAGGAAAGAAAGAAAGAAATCAACTGGATAATAGTATTAGGCCTAAAACAATAAAATGCAATAACAAATTTCTCTCATCTTGTATAACATAGCGGATGATAGATTTCTGCCTGAAAGTCAACAATTTATCTCTGCGGATGGTACTAATTGCAAATCTGTTACCATGGCAACGCTATATGTACTCCAAGCATAAATTGAGCTGCTATATTTTTGCCATCTATTATAATAAATTTAGTAATTATATCTAGATAACTACCCGTTTCTTTATGCTTGAAATTCTTCAGACATTCAACTAAATTTCCACTGGGGTTTTTGATTTGAGCGAATTCAAACCAATTGCTTTATGAAGTGTATATGGAGAGCATCAAAGAGAGTGATATTCAGAGCTCACTTAGTTATTTTAATGGGGAAAGTGCCACTAGCAAGCTGGTCTTGTAAAAGCGAATCATTTTGTGTCCTTTTCACCAACAACACTTGAATGAAAGACTATCCGGGGACCCGTCTACCATTAGCTACCCCCTGCAGTTCGACTGGTGCCCCGTTTCACTCGGATATGCCCTGACAAAGATTTGGGGAGCTGAACCAGCTCTCATAGAATACGCGGTCAAAGTGATAGAAGAAATACGGTCATTGAATGTTGGGTAACTGGTCTATGTATAGTTCAAGTAATTTTAGGGAATTTATGAAGAAAATTCTTATTATAGATGGAAAATTAATACATTTTATACCAGTGAGAATGGCGATTTTATAACATAAGAAGTAAAATTGGAAGAAAAATATTTTACAAACATATTGTATGCTAATATGCTGAATTAAATTTTCCTCGTGCTGCAGTAGATGTATAATTTCAAAATTTACCTCCTCCCCCCCCCCGGGGTCATAATAGACTTTTAAACATTAAAAACATTTTTATGCCAAAATATATATTTATGAATATAAAACTGGTCTATACAGCATGTATTTTTTTGTATGGATAAACTACTCCGAGATGAAATTATTGTTGTTATCCACTAATACATATCATAAGCTTAATAACATTTAATATATAATTAACTATGAGATCAAGAATTATTATATATGAAATGTATCATACATGTATCAGAAAACACAAGTTACGTGTACCTAAAATTGAATATTAAACTAACCAATTTTTCTGACTGCAATATGCATCTGTACTCGAGCTAAAAAGCTGTCACCACCTGTACACTACTCTCCTGCCGGTAATTTTCTTATTTTCGTCTTCGGTTACCATGGCAATATGTGCTATTTGCAATCTTGAGTCGGAGGGGTATCGGCTGACCTAACATTTGTTCCGCAGAGACGACAGTCACTTTCTCTGGGTAATTTTTCGCCTTCTTTGTCTCGAATCCAATTTTCTGTGTAAACTTAGACTCAAGCTACCAGAGCCCTGTGGTTACTTTGCCTGTAATTGTCATTAAATGCTTCAAAAGAGCAAATGGCATTTTCTGTTAATGGAATCAACCTAGACAAAGAAAACTCAAATACAAGGCGAAATAATTGTTTTGTTTTTGTAAGGTCCATTGGCTTAAAATTCTAGAAATATTATTTGCCTGTTTGTTTACTTGGATATTGTTTAGGCTAAATTAATGTAATTTTGGCTTTCCTAACTGCTCTTTCATGTTGATAGGAATTTAGTTTGAAGATATATTTTTCCTATATTACTTTCTACAGTACCTTGATGTTAAAATGCTCTTTCTCAAGTATTGAATGATACCAAATTTAATGTGAAAGAAAGACCATTTTTTCTTTGTGTATTCAACTCTCGCCCATTCTCGTGGGTAAGGAGAACTGCAGAATAGAGCATACTGGGAAATAAGGGCAAGTCTCGTCAAAGACTCCCACAATACGAGACCAAGGCGAGAAGTGACAGTTGCATTTTGGGATAGGGGATCAAATTTCTCTTGAACACAAGGAGGTCCCTAGAACCATTCAACATGGTGTCAAGAAAATCAATTTAAATCCCCAAATTCCCTGTTCTTCAATGGGACAACACTATATCTATGGGGTACTTTACCCCCCACACAAGAGGGTTAGAGAGTATAGGGGTGAAAATAGCCTCTGGCCACAGACAGCCCTCTCCAGGGGGTAGCTCATCCAACACCTCTAGGTCACCTGTGCACCCCTCTGTTTTACCCTGTGCAAGTGACATGGGGTGTCTCAAAACATCTTTGAGCAAAGAGCCATTAAATTCACAAGAACCAAAGTCGTGTTATTTCAGAAGAAGAAACTTTTATCTGAGATTTATAGTTATTTATTTATTAAAATTTAGATTCAAAATGTTGAAAAAAATTATTTCTGTCATTTGTATTGCTTTCTACTTTGTTTTGTATTCTGGGTCTAATGTTTATCTAGCTTAACTGACCAGCTGCCAGAGGCAGACGTAATGATTTGCAGCTAAGTTGGTGGTGCCTTGTAGTACAGCAAAATACTTTTAGGCAGCCTTATTATCATCTCATTACTACGTCTGCCAGCAGCTAGTCATACAATATAATCCCCATACAATACAATAACAATCCAATGCCATACAATACAATTTAGCAATACAGTAAAATACAGGACAGTACAACACCATACAATACAATATATATGTCCTAACAATACAGTACAATACACAATACAATATAATATAATACAATACAATACAATCTATCTGTCCTTACAATACAATATGAAACAGTACAATACAATACATTGCCGTACAATGCAATACAATCTATCTGTCCTAACAGTACAATGCAGTACAATGCAGTACAATACAATACAATCTATATGTCCTAACAATACAGTACAATACAGTACAATACAATACAATACAGTACACTATATTCTATCTGTCCTAACCCAATTAGCAGTACAGCATCTATGTTTATTTGGATCATGAAGATCCAGTGAAGTCCTCCACGATCCTTTGTACTAACTTGACCCTAATCCGCACTTAGCATCACAATGGCGCGTCTAATGACGCCTTTGGAAGATGACACAGAATTCGCATCTGCAGCTGCTGAGGCAAGAGCTTAAGTGTTCCATCAACAACTGATGTTAACTGCCCCTAATTGTGACGTCATCACTCTGTGTGGGACATACACCAGGGGACGTAATGTAGTCACGTAGATTTGCCCCAAAATACTGGTGGAATATATTGCGATTTGGTAATTCTTGTAGGTGAAATAATGTATAATGCTTTATTGTTTTGTCAATATTGACATGAGTGACATTATCAAGATTTGAGTATCTTAAAATTTGCATATCTTGAAAACACCAGCATTTATTGTTTTGATTCTGTATCTGCAGGCATTTTAGGCAAATATAATGATGATATGCTACACATTTTCCTCGTTGATGGGGTATTGCACCTGCCCCAGTGTGAAACAAAGGTACAAGACAGTCTAATCTTATACACAAAATGAAAAGTGTAAAAATTAAACTCAAGTTGAGAAATTTCGAGTTAACACTAGGTCGCTTAATTTAGATAAAGAAAACTAACAAATATAAGATATAATATCATACAGGCCTTTTTAATCCGTATTTATTGGCGCTGGTGTAGTTGCCCTGTCCTCAATTTGAGGCGATAATCCCTTGAAGACATTGCAGTAGAATTTCGGGGACAATCGCTCGAATTAAAACAAGTCTTGTGGTTGGGGGGGGGGGGGGGGGGAGTTGACAAAGCGGAGAGGGGCTTAATGAAAGCAATTTGCGGATCCCGGCAAATTGTCCGCTACTTGTCCGCACATCCTGGCCCGTAAACTGAGTCCGTCCTTTAGTCTGCAGTTCCGGCCTGCCTTTTAGAACCGTCTTTTAGATGGCAAATGACAGTAAATTGTTCCTGATTGCCGCAGTTCTGTCTGATTGGGACCTGCCTTCAATTGCTGTAGCCCATTATAATTAGGCGTCATTGCTTCACAGGCCCCTGTCTCTACACAGCTCCACTCAACGATCAAAGCTCTGGCCCAGTTGTTAATGCGGGTGAGTGCACGGGTCCTGAGTTCAAACCGATTTTGCAGACCAGAGCAAAGTCCAGCACTAACCTCACAGGCTCACAGAATGCTGTGCAGATGACTTGCTGTTGAAAGTGACCAGTTATAAAGGCAGTTTTTGCAAAAAGCTAACTGAAAATCTACTTATAAGCAGCTAGATTTTATGATAAGGTGTTGCAAACAAATCATTGTTTACAACTGACAGAATCTCCATTTCTAACTCATTCCTTCAACAGAAAAGTTCACCAAGTATACATATATTTTGTCCATTTTAAATAGCATAAAATCTTCATGACCAACTCTATAAAGATGTTAAAATATTTGTAATAATTTAGTGTCATTCTGGTTTTTGAAAACTTTTTTGCTTATCACATGCTTTATGAATATGTTGTGAATAAAATATCAAAAATACTCCTTATAACACAAATTTCCAGGGTGACCAACTACCATCTTTAGGGCACCATATTTCGAAGTGCCATAATTTGGGCAGTGGGTGTACTTTGTGGAGGCCTGGGTGTACTTTGTGGAGGCCTGTGTCAATTATTGAACTTAAGAAGCGGCTAGGAATTTGGGCTGCTCATTTTGGGCTGTTTGCTGATTGGCCAACTTCAGAAAAGCCATCCAGGCGAGATGAGATTTATTGGCGAGAATGGATGTGTGGCGAAATGGCGGCCATCTTGGAAGGGGCGGGAGGGGTGGGGGGCTAAGGGGTGTGTCAGGGTGGGGCAACAAAATGGGCCCCAAGATCTATAAGCACCCGGATCAGCTAAGACTTCCCTTGAGGTCAACATGCAATTTGCAGCCTCTGGGTTCTCCTCAGAAGGTCATTCCCATTGTCTCATAGAACATCTGTTAATTCGAGGACTATATTGTATTGTATTGTGGCTGATATATTGTATTGTATTGTGGCTCATATATTGTATTGTATTGTGGCTGATATATTGTATTGTATTGTGGCTCATATATTGTACTGTTTTGTGGCTCATATATTGTATTGTTTTGTGGCTCATATATTGTATTGTTTTGTGGCTCATATATTGTATCGTATTGTGGCTCATATATTGTATTGTATTGTGGCTCATATATTGTATTGTATTGTGGCTCATATATTGTATTGTATTGTGGCTGATATATTGTATTGTATTGTGGCTCATATATTGTATTGTATTGTGGCTGATATATTGTATTGTTTTGTGGCTCATATGTTGTATTGTTTTGTGGCTCATATATTGTATCGTATTGTGGCTCATATATTGTATTGTATTGTGGCTCATATATTGTATTGTATTGTGGCTCATATATTGTATTGTATTGTGGCTCATATATTGTATTGTGGCTCATATATTGTATTGTATTGTGGCTCATATATTGTATTGTTTTGTGGCTCATATATTGTATTGTATTGTGGCTCATATATTGTATTGTATTGTGGCTCATATATTGTATTGTATTGTGGCTCATATATTGTATTGTATTGTATTCTTAATTCTGAAGTTAAATCAGCTGACCAGCTGCTGGCAGACGTAAAGACGCTTTGCCACATTTTAAATTTCACGAGGGATGTAATATAGCAGTACTTTGTGATCATCGTCTATGCTGAGGCAAGTGGAATACTCATTCCATGGAGTAATTATGTAACAAGATGGTAGGCCACAAGTTTTTCATCTTAACGTCTGCCTCATGAGATCGCAATTTTAATATAAAGATCAGGGACCATGCAATAATATTACACAATATCAAAAACAACTCGTGCTTTAAAATGTATTTGAATATTGCTTTTCAAATGCCACTAAGGGTGTGATAAACTCATACGGCTGCAGATATCTTTTTGTTTTCTCAATAAACATTCTTACTACATTCACAATGGACCAAACACCATTCTCAATTTACTGAATTTCTGACCTTTAATGCAAAATAATGACCGCTAAATCCTTCTACTCAATCGAGGCAGAAACGTGGAACTCTCCAGCCTGGAAGGGGATAAAAGCACTTCCGGTTTGTAGCAGCAGCTACAGCAGCCCCACCTAGCGAGGAGTGAGAGAGTCATTTCAGGTCGATCTTAAACTGCAACCCCCTCCCCCCATTTCAGCGTTCTGAGACGCAGGTAACTAGCTACTTCCTGGAATTATGCAAATTAGCATCCATGAAACTGATTAGGAGCGTTTCCAGGCATTTCATGGCACCAGGCAGGAAGTCAACCGGCTGTTGAATGTCTCTGGAGGGAAAATAGTTCAGGGGAGTCTCACAGCAACAGAAAGATTTCTTCTTTTGGTGTCTTACCTGTTTTTGCGTATGCCTGTCTGTCTGTCTGTCTAGCTGTCTGGCTCTGTCTGTCTGTCTGGCTCTGTCTGTCTGTCTGTCTGTCTTAATGTATTGTTTCTCTGTATTAAGCAACATATTTTCAATCACCATACTGTATTTCTCCGCTGTCTAATAAAATAGTTCTACTTCATGTAGACCACCATGTATCAATAATTAGTAGAAAAGCAGCAAAACAAATGAATGCACTCCAAAGACTATGTAAACACACTGATTACACAAGAAAACTCAGAATATATGAATCATTTATCTCATCTAATTTTGTCTATTGCGTATGATACTTTCACTATAGGACAAAACAAGAAACTTGAGAAACTAAATGAAAGAGCAATACGATTAGTTTGCAATGATTATGATAGCCGATACAACCAACTGCTAGAAAGAATATGTAAAAAAATGCTTTACGTAACAAGGAAAATTAGTCTAGCAGAATTTGTTTACCAAGTACTCCATGACATGGCAAAACCACAAGTTCATTCTTTACCAGGCAGATTACGCCATATGAGATGAGAGATAATCTTAAGCTAGTCAAGCCTGTTTACAACACTATGCAATATGGTTTCAGACCTATTATGTATCAAGGTGCTATGATTTGGAATCCTTTACCTGTTGAATTAAAAGAAGTAGATGATTTAGCTAAGTTCAAAGATTTATTAAGACGTTGTAATTCCTTAGAAAGTTGTAATTGTGGATCATGCATAATCTGTCAGCAAAATAATTTATGATCATTGAGTAGTTCAGTCATAATCTCATTTTAATCATCTGTATATATATTTTCATTTTGTTATTGTTTTTGTATCAGTCGGCTAAAAGCTGTATAGCTTATGTTCTACTATTTGTTTTATACCTCTGACAATTTATAAAGTTTTATCTTATCTTATCTTATCTTATCTTATCTTATCTTATCTTATCTTATCTTATGTGTCTATTATTTTGCATAACATTTGCCCTTCTGTCGTGCAAAACTTAATTTGTTGTACAGAAGTGACTTGTTTTTTGTGTCTGTGCCTACCTCTGTCTGTCTGGCTGTCTATCTATCTGTCTGTCTGTCTGTCATGTGATGTGCACTCCGTTTTATATGAAATACAGAGATGTAGAAATTGGCATCCATTATGCTAAGCAAAAAAGCAACTAATCAGGTTGTGAAGACTACAATTTGCTGTTTCTCTTGTGGCTTAGGGTATAATATTTTTTGTCTTTTTGTTAATCACTATTTCCATATTTTCTATTCCTAGTTCTAATAATTTGTTCTGTCTCTATTAATAAATTTACCCCAATGTTTCTATCTGTCCCTATAGTTTTTTTCTTTATCCCCACATAGCCCCTTGTTGCATGCGCATTTGAGGCCGATAGAGGGCGCAGGGCGGAAGTTCTTTGCCTGGCCTCAAATGGAGGCTGAATTGAGGCCAATTGGCCTTCTTTATTTCGCCTCCAAAGCAGAAGAGTTCAGCTGTATTGGCCGCCATTTTCTCTGCTCAATTAGACACAGCATCTCCACAAAAATGCAATGCTTCAATAGAATAGAATAGAATAGAAAAGAATAGAATAGAATAGAATAGAATAAGTAGATTTTTCAAATAAAAGTGTTAAATTTCGACAAATAATCTTTCAATTTTATTGATGAAAATTATATTGTAATTTTTATAAGGATTTTATAATTGTGGAAAATGTGTTTTATTCTTATCAATAAAACTCAATATATACCATAAAAGTCAGTGTGCACCTTTAATATGTCTCTAAAATATTCCTGTGTCAGCAACAGGTCTCTATATGTCTCTAACATTTCTGCATTTGCCTCTAACAAGTCTCTATCCAACCCCTCCTTCCTAGAAAAGAAGTCAGTGTAGAGCCAATGGGTGCTATGGGAGAGCCCTGTGTGATGCCATGCTTTGTGATCAAGTCAGAAACTTGTTGATAATCCTTTAACAAGGTTTTGGCATGGAATCGCCCCTTCTAATCAACTTGTTCTAAAGCCCTGTCACAACACTGCACGAAGCCCCAGAGGTTGGCTAAAGGTTGGCTGGGGGTTGGCAGCCATTCAATTTCTAATCAAAGAAAATCGCTGGCTCAAATTTGCTGCTACTGAAGTCGGTGAGCTCTGCAGGTTGTGTTCAATGGGGACAGCGTTGGTTGGTTGTAGCGGTAGTGGAAATAGTATATGGCATATTTATCATTACCTATTTTTTGTCACTAATAATGAATTAATTAATGTATGTCTATTTATTAATTTAATTTAAAAAATTGGAATGTGATAAACTCTTGTTTATATTTTTGCACCTTTTCTTGATTTCTGTCTTTCGTATTTTGGTATAGCTAAATTCCTGATATAACATCTCCCAAAGATACACAATTATATACAAAATAAATAACATATTGAAATTCTATACTGATTTGTTGAAGAAGAGTTATAACATGTGTGTACCAGTGTACCTTAAATATGTACTTAGTACTGAAGTTCATAAATGTGTAAATAGAATGGCACCTGATTATCTATGTTCAATATTTCAAAGCAAAGTTCAATCATATAATATGAGAGACGATTGTAAAGTCATGCAGAATAGATTTAAGTATTATGTATATTTTTATTTCATTCTCCTACTATGGTGCAAGTTATGGAATGAGCTATCACTTCATGTCAAATGCACCCAATCTCTTAATGCTTTCAAGAATAGTTTAAAAGTTTATCTTTTACAAAAGTGAAGTTCATGTCATTAAGTGCATTTCATTAGTCTCTGTACATAATCATCCTTGTTAGCCATGTTAATCAAACCTGTTATAATCATCCTTGTTTTTATTTTCTCATTTTGAGCTAATGTTTTATTTTGTATCTGAAATGATGACGTTAAATAAATTTTATTCTTATTCATATAATATTATATGATAACTCTAAAAACTGCAAAATATAAGTCTGCAGACCAAAATATTATGTTAGTATAGGAGCAGGTGCTATAAGAAGTATTGTTCGACAAATCTAAAAGTAACTACATATGAAACATTTTGATAAATATTTAGATATTTTTATTGTGTTTAGAATGGCTGAAACTCCTCAAATATATATTTATTTTGTATTTGTAACAAGTTAGTTTAAATCAATGTCATATATCATTAGTCATATGACTAATTTATTGACTAAATTTGGCTAATTTATAAAATAATGATCACTGAATTGGTAGCAAAAAATAGTCATGATATAAACTGCAGTCAAATTGTCTATGACATCTAGATTTCTAAATTAATATTTGCAAAGGTCTAATATTATAAGTTTGCTATATATAATGATGATACAATTAAGTCATTATGAATATGATATTTTATCATATTTATTGCTTATGAATATTTATGTGTATTGTCATTTGAATAATATATAATTATGAGAATAATTTAGCACTGCACAGCAGCCATATTACTCGAGAACCAGTTTTATATTTGGTGAAATTTCATGTTTCTGATATTTCTCAAATTCCAAACACTTTTCCACGGCTTTTTGAATAACCAAGCACCAGAAACAATTAAGAATGGACCTTAAAGGATCCGAAATAATTTAAGAAGGAAGATAGCTGACTGAACTGTCCTTAATGATCGAATTCAAGTGAGTGTGAAAGATCGGATCTGCAGGAATTCAATTCTACTTTCGAGATAAAATATTCGCTAGTACAGTTAAAATGAATGGATATTAATTGTCGCTTTGTAAATTCAAGAAATGCCGGCTACTGTATTTTATTGGGCTATATTATATTACAAGCCAATTCCCGAATAAACGCCTGGGTGCGCTGAAATTAGAAATATATGTAAGTACTTATAGCATATTCAGTATCGCCTGGCTTATTGTATGTCAATATCCCCCAGTGTAAATGTACATTAAAATATTGCAGACCCAGGCCTCTATTCGAATACAATATATAGATGGTGATCTGTCAAAATGAGGAGAGGGTCTATATTCATATGATCAAAGTGGAATATTTTATTTGAATTTAATAAATACTATGTAAAAAAATCCTTAATTTATATTGATATGAATTCTCAATTTAAAATCTGATACATTATTTGGCCAATGCAAATATATGGTAATTCACAAATTTTAAAATCATTTCACAGAGTTCTATAAGTTCCATAATAGCGACCACCTCTGTATAAAGACCATTTCTTGCTTCTCCAAAGTGTTCCTAATTTTAGGGTCTATATACTCAGTTGATCATATGATTCCAGTTGTCACTCTAGAGGCGTCATAATTACACAGGACAACGTCGTGTGGGGCGTCATGACGTTCATTTTGACGCTGCCCACGACGCTCCGTCGCCATCTTGCAAAATGGCCGCCAGCTGCTCAATGAAGGGCAGACGACAAATTGAGATGATTATCATGATTAAAAACTCTTTAAAAATCATCAAAACAGCTTGTATTCCTTTGCAATAATCATAACACATCAATAAATATATAATAAATTGTGTATTTCTATCTATATTATAACATAACTTATGTTAAAAATAAATAGTATATCTACCTCTCAGTAAAAGTCATTAATATTTGCGCTAAGGTCAAATAATAGAAATACCAAATTTTCACTTTTATTATGTTCTTAAATAATATTTTTTCAACATGAAGGAACACTTTATGTATTCATATTTTTGAAAACACAATTTTCAAACTCAAATTAATACCTTTAGTCACTTTGTGAATTAATTATCCCGGCAATATATTACAGACCACAAATTGATAAATTAAAATTTTAACACCTGCATAATTTTAAAACCTTTTATGAATCTGAAAGTCAGCCGGCGTGCAGTCTGAAGTCAAATTTATCTTGCAAAATTTCTCAAGCCAACTCGAGTCACCTGTTTGAGGGATATTTGACATTAGAACCCCCACAAAGGTGACAATACCCTACTGTGACGTCACAGACCACCCAGGCGATTGTCACTCATAGCAACGCCCTCTGGTGTCTGTTGTTGCCCTATGTTGTCTTTGGGTATACTGGTTTCCATGGCAACTGACACGACTTTTTCACCCAGGCGCCTCAACTGATGTTTTAAGAACATGATATGACAATTTGATATTTTCCTTCAGAGCTTATTAATAAAATGAAATAATTTCCATAACTTTGGTGTTTTTTCTATTCAAACACATCATCTGCTAATTGAATAAATAAATGAATTAACACATGAATGCATGAATGAATGACATGTTTCCAGTCAAGAAAAATAAACATTAAATCTAATCCCTGATATTTTATATTTAAAAATTAATTTCAATAATAGCATTGTATTGTGCCAATACTACTGGTTCTGAAGCTTGGTCAGCTTACATGACCAGCTGCTGGCGGACGTAATGATGAGATGATAAGGCTGCTTGGAGTCCATACCATATGCATGAATTTTCTTACTCTAGTGTCAATATGTAGCATTAAAATGCATTCAAAATATTATTCATATTTCTATATCGTATTTCATTGCATAAGATGTATAAAAACATATTTCGTTACTTGTTTATTGATTATTATTATTATTTCGGAATATATATGAAAATTATTGCTTATAATAACATATTTGACAAGGCTGATTTACTTAGTAACATTATATTGTATACCAGTGTAATGACCTTGGTTAAAACAAATATAGTATGGTAAAATTGGAAGAATTACAGGGGAAAAATATAATATAATAATTATGATAGTTCATAAATAGTATATATATAATATTACTTCATAAGTATCTACTTATTACTATTTCAAGAAAGTGTCAAAATAATAGACATTCCTCGTCTATTAACCCTAAAGTACCAAAGGTGAAAATCAAACAAGTTGGACTAAATGATGATTTATCTAACACCCCCTAACCCCCCTTACCCCCCCCCCCCCCCCCAAGGGTATGCTGACATCTTATCAGATAGGAGTCTGTACAGGTGAAGCGCTATCTCTTTGAAGTCGCCCATGGCCACAGGTAACATAGTTGACCCACACTTCAAAGCACCTACCTGTTAAAAGCTATTTGGGTTTATTGTAACTTCCACTAAACTTCTGTAAACTTACGAAACACTTCGATATAATCTGAATACATTAGGAGTTTAATATAAAACTTATGGAGTCAATTTATTGTTACGTAACTGTGACTTATGGAGGAATTAAAGTCATTTTATCTCTTTGAATTTATTTGATGAGCTCAGGTCTGAAAGAAAGTCTATTAAAGTGATATAATAACATTAGAAATCAGCATATTTGAATATTTTATGAGTAAATAGTAGTTATTGTAATGTATGAAGTGATAATTTAAACCATATTCTTCACGACTCTCACTCTCGTAAAAGAAAGTTGAAAGAAATTATATTTGAATTTCAAAGGTACATTTAAATACCTAGTGTTAAGTTGTAAATTGTTATGTAAAATTTAAACCACTTTGAGTAACGTATGTGCAATATTTCGAAGTATTACTTTCATAAGGCACTAACATAAATTATTTGATTTATTTCATACAATGAATTTATGTAATATATTATTTCAAATAGAACCAATTTGTCAGAAAATATTTTTTACTACTTAAATATATATTTCTATAATTACAAATATGAATATTGATTACAAAAACCCACATACAGCATATATGACTGCATAGGGTGAGAAGTTTTCAAATCATCAAATGAAATATCAAAAATAAGATAATATACTCTATCAAAGATTTGCTAAAATTTGCCAAAATAAAATTGAAATAGTTGACTAGCAGACAAAGTCACATGATACAGTCATACCAGAAATTATTCAGACAGTTTTTACTTTTCACTCGTAAATAACCTTCCATAACTTGTAAACTACATTGGCAAATGAATTGCAATCACAGCCACCAACAGCTGTTGACATATACATGAGAATGATACCATAGAATCCAATGCCACCTTAAGCTAAATCACTTCTACTACAGTAACCTTCCATAACTTGTAAACTACATTGGCAAATGCATTGCATATACATGAGAATGATACCACAGAATCCAATGCTTATATTAAATCAATTCTGCAGTTCAAACTGGAATAACATTTTGAAAGGGTCTGAAATATGTTTTGAGTGTGACTGCATTGCTTCATACATAGGCAGGGTGTTACTAACTTCAGAGACAGACAGATGACCAGACACAGCCAATACATACGTCTATTCCACAACGCACTGCCTGTCATACATAATTATCCGTATCGAACTACAAACTTCACTCAAAAGTGACTGCTTTTAGAAGCTTTTGGACATTTTTGGAAGCTTTTGGGAGACTTCTCTCACGTGCAGACGGCGTCCTGCGATTTTGGCGCCAAAATGACGCTCAGCAGACGACATTTTGACGGAGGAGCATTGCACACGTGCCAATCAAAACAACATGAGGTTTTTGTGTGACATGACGCTAATTCCCAAATGATAACCTAATCTGGAATTGTCGCAGTTTCCTCTGCCAGCCACTGTGAGCTTTACTTCCTAATAAAATAGATCGTTGACGAAATTCTCTTTTTATGTTAACAAGCAAATGTTGACCTTCCGCCAGCTAATAACTGACATATTGGATTATAAAAGGTTTTTTGGAAGGCCATTGACCTCTCCTCTCCTCTCCTAAAAAAAAGCTGTCAACTTAAATTTAACTGCATAAGCTATTATAAGCTATTATATTCTATCATATTCTATTCTATTATGTTATATTATGTTATATTATTTATATTATTTCTATTCTATTCTATTCTATTCTCTTATATATTGAACAGATTTACCAGTGATAAACTTACCTGACCTATCTTTGTATATCCTCCATGTATAATATTTTTACGTAATTTTTTGTGTAGATTTATAACTTGCAATATATATTGTATTATGCGGGTGGGATTGCATTCGTTTTATTGTTTGTGGGAATTCCTCTTTACTTATAAACAATGTGAGCAACATTTCGGCAACATTGGGAGCATGCTTAGGCCAGATGTTTACAACATTAGGAGCAGTTTGGTGGGGTATATGCTTTTGATGTAAATACTGATGTCTGCTCTATTTTGATATATCATTTATTTCGAATGTCGTAGTTGCGAAAAAATCCGACAGGTGTATCAGTAGTGATTCGTCAACCCAGCAGGGGGCAGCACTGCATGGGGAATTATTAATAGGGCCTGACAGGGGGGTTGGAAAGCACGTGGGTGTTCTAGGGCCAAGAACATGGGAACCTCCACCAAGATTCGGAGTAGAAATGTTCTGGGATGAACATTAATCTGACTTTGTGGAAACGTAGATAAGACTAGATAAGAGATTTGATTGATTGGGAGAAATGCTTGCATACATTACCATGGAAACCACTTTGTTTAGACATTCCTAGAATTTTCTAGGATTAGAAATTGCTATTTTTGGTTGTATGACATGTTACAAAATTTTTTTCCAGAGAGAGTTTCTGTTAACTTGAAATTAAGATGTTTTGATTTTTCTCTGTAGATATATGTGAAATATGATTATGCATATAAAGCCTTTATCCATGTGGTATGTTGCCTGCCATTGGCGGCAGCATATCATCATTATATCTGCCTCAAATGAAGAGCTATATATCAATAAAACACTTGCATATGTTGTGGCAAAACATTTGACTAGCTATACCTTATTATGAAATCTTATATGAGAAAAGTCTGTGCTGAACAAAGTAGTCACTCTATGAGAAATATATTTGTGCCACTTAAGTGTTTAGGGAAGTGATCACATCTGCTTAAGGTCCCAGGTTTGATCCCCGACCCGCGCACTCTTCATAAGCTACATCTCAGCTGCTGGATGTCGATCGCATGAGATGTTAAATTGGAGGTGCCTTGTACTCGGTGTCTATGCTAGAGCAAAAACCTAACCCATGGAGTAAATGTGTAAGATGGTGTGGACTCCAAGCAGCCTTATCATCTCATCATTACATATGCCTCTGGCACCTGGTCGTATAAGGAACACCGGTTTACAATACAATACACCATTTTAATGGATCAATACATTCAACATAAAATCTTAAAACTTAATAGAAAGGCTTGCTCCTCTGTAAACATGATCACAGTGGGCGAGTTAGCATCCCACCGAGTGGGTGTGGGGTGGGTTGGAAATAGGGCGGGTAAGTTTGGCTTGGGCGACCCCTGGAGGAGGGTGCAAGAAATACCTCGAGGGTTGAGAAGTACCCCTACTGGCTCCCATGGGTGGTGGTGGGGTAGAAACGTCACAAGACCACAGGGTATTACCCCAAACCTCCTTTGAAGAGTCTGCATGACTTTTTAGCATCTATTCCTTATCTGATATCATCTCCCCTTATCTAATGCTCTCTTAATATCAAGTGATGTATGTCTACCTCCAGCAGAGAAGAGGGGCTCATTCTGTACCCCAGCAATGCTTTGGTCTAATGCCAGGGTGGATCTACCACCAATTGGTGTAATACTTGGCGTAACACTTGGGTGGGAAGATTGTGGCATTATGCTATGTTGTGGTGAACTGAATTCTTGTTTTATAAAATAAGTGTGAACGTCTCAATGCTACTGGGTCTGAAGCTCAGTCAACTTTTATGACCAAGTAACAGAGGCAGAAGTAATGATGAAATGATAAAGCTTGGAGTCCACACGCCTCGTTACAGATTAACCCCTTGGATGGGGTCTTTTACTTGCCTCAGCATAGACACCGAGTACAAGGCACCTCCAATTTAACGTCTAATGCGATCGACACCCAGCAGCTGGGATGTAGCTCATGAAGAGTGCGCGGGCCGGGTATCGAACCCAGTACCTTCAACAGAGCTGACCAATGTGGAATTGGCGGATGCCTTAACTGTGAGGTCACCCAGTGGCATCATCTCATCATTACTGTTGCCCCCGACAGCTCTCGATCAGTTGACTAACCCCAGATATTATCACTAAAAGCATGTATTCAAATAATGAAATAGATACAGTACAATCATACAAGAAAATTTTCTACATTCACAGTTTGATGGAAATTCAAACTGTAATGTTATTGATGAGTTGCACTTTATTTGTAAATGTGAACTGTTTAATGAAACCAGAAATGAATTTTATGATAGTATATTATCTGTCAATCCACATTTTCGTGGTTTTAAGTTTTCAAGACAAATTTACTGATTTAATGATTAATGAACAATTGAAAACCAGTAGAATTTTATTTCAATGTTAACAAATTAGGAGAAATATGTTTAACAATAATTAAATGTTTTATTATTATTTTTACACTTCATGTTTGAACTATCCGCTTAAGTTCAATTGATTTGTAGTGACAAATAAGCCCACTTGGGCTGGGTCCATATATTGTGATTTTCTTTTTTCTTAGTTGTATATATTGGACTTGTCAATAATAACTTTTTAGCTTCTGAAGTTAGCATTACATTCAATGGTATCATTAATTCCAATGATTTCGCCATGTTCTCACCAAGCCCAGAATTTGTAACACAGCTCCCGTATTATAATATATAAGTCTTACAACTTACTGCAAAGTGTTTTTTAAAATATTCTTTACATTTTTTTTCACATTCAATATCCCATTTCAAGCACACACCCCTTCTATTTTATGTCCAACAAAAAGCAGATCTTACGTTACAAAGCAGAGCTCTTTAAAATTCAAGTTGTAATTGAAGACCTAAGTACTTAGAAGAAATTAATTATTGCTCGGTATCTAAGAAAGATGTGTCAGTGATAGCTCACGATGCCTTGATACAAGTTGTTTATGTAAATTTGGAGAGGGTCTGTGTAAATGATCTCAGAAAAGGATCCCTGTAAAGGAGGGAGTCATATCATAAAAGTGATTTCTAAAGTTGTACTTGAATGCAATATGATGGTTTTTAGTGATTTTAACATATTTATAGAACTAATATTTGGTTTTGGTTAATATATTTTTTGGTTAGCTGGCTGGACTCACAATTAATGTTCATTCGCAAACTATCTAGATCGTTTCAGTGTGTCAATGCTACTGGGTCTGAAGCTCAGTCAGGTTAATTGACCAGCTACCAGAGGCAGACATAATGATGAGATGATAAGGCTGCTTGGAATCAACACCAAGTTATGGCTTGCAAAGAAGGCCACCTCACTATTTGGACTGTAAACTTTTCACCACACATGTTTTTAATAGTAAAGTCATAGGACCTATTACATTGCATGGACTATTTTATATAAGATCCATCAATGCATGTTACTGTTATTTCTATTTCGTTTATCAGTTGAACCCCAAACTGTCAAACCTGTAATATTACGTAATCTCTAACATTAATATATGTCCCTTGATGATATAACATGTATGTAACATGAGCGATCTTGGCATTTCGCGAAAACAATTTGTCAAAAGGAAAGCTCTGATCTCCTATGTCGGAATTTGGAGGTCTTGCCTCCTAGGGGTGGTAGGAGGATTACTACCCACCCTCTCCCTCCTACTACCCACCCTCCACCACTCCTACTGCCCTCCTCCTAACTCCTTTGGTGGTCTAGCATCGCCTGAAAGGCGGAACAGTCCGTCTCAATTGCGGACTGGTCTTGGTGAAATGCGGATCTTGTAATCGGGCCCAGTCCGCAACAATAGTGGGATGTAAATTAAACCATTGGAAGTTTCAAGAGATAAGTGAAATTTACGCCAACTGCAAAATGATATGCCTTGTTTTCAAAAGTAGAATTCGTGTACACCCCTGCGCAGAATTGTAAGAGAGTTTTCTATATTTCGTGTATGGAAATAAAGATTTATTTTTGACGGAAACCAACATATGCTAATTGATTCATAACTGATTATAGTACATGATATTAGTCTGAAACCCAGCAATAATTTGAATAATTTAAATTAGTATTATTAAAATTTAAATATCACACTGTATGTATTATATATAACTGTCAGAGTGATGGTACTTAATTTATAATTATTGATAGCTTGTTGGAATAAAGTATCATTATCAATAATGTCAAAAATTAATAATATTATAATTGAGGTTAAATAATTAAAATTGGACAAAATACAGTTATCCATGTGCTTAAGTATATCACCCCTTATTTAATGCATTATTTCTACTTACATATCTTTTTTGCTACTGGTGTATATACCATGTTATACCTCACCTGCGGGTCTCGAAATAAGATCCATTGCTTGGCAACAACTGCATGATATAACACAAGTATCCATGGCAACCTTCTTGTCCGTTTACAATGGCTAATATCAAATTTCCCTGATATCCAAAATATATCTAGTTTTATATCTCTTTAATTGAATTTCTGAATAGGGGCAAGTTAAGTATTTGATTTAAGGCTTAACAACTGACACTTGAGAAATTGTGTAATTTATTGTTTAGTTGCCATGGTTATTGATGTATATGCTTGTATAATGGTGACAAATAAAGGTTTGAGTTACATGTTTAACTTGGTAATATTTCAGGACATATTCTTTAAATAATGTAAACAAATGTAGACTTCTAAAGATCTTTTAAATTAGATTATCTTGATTAGAAATCTTCCTGTGACTTTTGGTGCCTTGTGTTTGGTGTCTATGCTGAGGTGGGTAAAATCCCCCACCCATGGGGTAAATGTGTAACATGGTGTGGACTCCCAAGTCTTATCTCATCATTATGTTTGCCTACAGCTGGTCATATTAATACAACATAATAATATATTTATAACCGAAATATCACCTTTCCCCCCCTCCCTTTATTTGACAATTGATTCTAAAAGATGGTCTCTGTGACGTCACTCATTGTTGCAGCAGGCCAATCAAAACACAGCCTAGTTACGGAACCCCCTAATGACTTAATGAGATAGGTGGCGGCCATTTTGAGTCATTAAGCCCGGTGCTCAGCCCATTGTCACACAATGCTCGCTCGACAATTGATCCAATTGAGGTCACATGACCAAGGAAAAGGGGAACCCCGCACAGAAAATGTCAATTCGATTCCTTTTACACCTGTAGCCAAAAATAATTGTAGCTAGAATGGTGTAGAGTAGGCCTATTCTGAAAACAGCTTTTCAAGCCCAACAAATTTGTTATTGTCTTTTGAAAAGCTACTTGGATTAAAAGTTAGTCAGCTTACATGACCACCAGCTGTTAGAAGCGGACGTAATGATGAGTAGATAACGTCTCAAACAACTAATCTTCATTTAGGAGGAGATGGTTAAATTAGTTTTGCTGCTTCGATTAGATTCCAATGAAAGGCACAAGTAATTATGACATGCTAAATATATCTTTTATCTTCTCACTCATTTAGGAACACTTATTGCAAATAATTCACTAGTAGTAGGAATTCATTATATTCTCTGTACTAAACCTAATACAATATATATTGAATTATGATTATAATTTTGTTTGTTTGTCCATCAAGGCAGATAATACCATTAGCATAAAATGTAATTGAAAATAATTTTTGAACATAAAGATAGTTCAAATATGTATACGATAAATTATCTCATACTTGCCCAGAAAATAAATATATGTATACAATATTTTACTCGTTATATTCTCTCTTCATGACCTACATTATACAAATTGATGGTGCCTTGTCCTGTGTGTCTATGCTGGGGCAAGTAAAATATCCCACCAATGGGGTAAATGCATACTGTGTGGCTCCAAGCAGCCTTATATTTTATATATTTTTTATTGATAACATATTTTTCCCAGGGTAGCTCATTCAGAGAATCTGTTTTTCAATGAAGCCCTGGTACAAAGGTATACAAAATAAAATAAATATTGAACACACATAAATACAAATTAAAAACATTCACAGAACTAAAAGTACAATTAACATGTAAAATAAACCTACTAAATTGCAACAAAATACTCCTTGGCTAAAACCTTAAAAACATTATTGTCTGTGCTTATCTTCTCATCATTACATCTGCTCCTAGCAGCTGGTCATAAAAGCTGACTAAGCTTCAGACCCAGTAGCTTTGCAATATTGATATTGACAGATTTTGCGCTGCAGGTGTATTTTGCCCCTGCCCCAACCACCCACAAAAAAATGAGGAAAAAATTAGTCGGACCAGGAGTCTTGTGTGAGGGGAGGGGGCGCCAGGGGGCAGGCCATGTGAGCGCCTGTTTCCGCTTCCTGTGCGCATGCGCAGTGCACTATAAGCTGTTCTTGTTGGCATATCGATGGCAGATAATGACTCGGATTAATTGAGCAATTATGCCAGATGGATGGGCACTTCTCGTGTGACCCAGCCATGATCGGACTGCACCTCTGAACACAGGGCCCTCTGCTGGCTACTGACAGTGGCTACTGGCTGGCTAGTTCTGGCTAGTATTGGCTATTGGTGTTGGCTACTGGCTACAACTGTCGGCTACTGGCTACAACTGTCGGCTACTGGCTACAACTGTCAGCTACTGGCTACAACTGTCAGCTACTGGCTAATAGTGTCGGCTACTAACCACTAGTGTCGGCTACTAGCCACTAGTGTCGGCCACTGGCTACTAGTGTCGGCTATATTACTGGCTGCTGAGGTGCCCCTGTCTAGTGGTCAAGATGCACGCCTGGAAAACACAAGGTTGCAAGTTCAAACCCCCACCATGGCATGGAGGAACTGAGCAGATCCTCTGGAACTCTTTGCTTCACACTGTGTGTCGTCACCTCACAGCCCAGCGACCTAATTATGAACACGTTTAGCTCCTTTACTCATCTAACGTAAATTAATCAATTTCTCTTATAGTCTATAGGATGGCTTATGGTATTAAAGGTCTAACAATGAAATTACAGAATAATTAGATGTTAATGTGCTGAGATTATGCAATTCTTGTTCTGACAAGCAAGCAATTCAGAAAAATTGCCTGAACTCAAAAGATATATATATATACCTTCACTTGGATTTTTAGGAGCAGATTTCTTAAGTCTATACTCAGCCTCTCAGCAACATAATTTAACCAATCATTTTGTTTAACTAAGTAAACTAGCAAAGAATGACCATAATTAGGTCGCTGGGCTGTGAGGTGACAACACACAGTGTCCATCCATCCAGCTGTAAATGGGACCAGGCTATTAGCAGTAGATATCCAATGGCAACTGTGGAGTACTTAGCTGGTTCGCTGTATACTTCCCAGGGAGTTGAGAAAGGCTCATGCTTGAACAGGTCTGCCTAGTGTCAGCTACTGGCTACTAGGGTTGGCTACCATTGCCAGCGATATGGGCTGGTCTACTTCCATTCAGCTAAAATGACTAGCTGTTGCTTCATGTAATGAAGAGATGATAAGGTCTCTTGTCCACACCATGTTATATATTTACCCAGAGTGGGATATTTTACTAGCCCCATAATATCATATGCAATTAAGTTATAAGTAAGGCAATACTTCGCCATTACAGCTAATTCAAGTTTGCAAAACTTTATAATAATGGATAATTAGTGTATAAACGAGGCAAAATATTTATTCATAATTTTCCAAAGGGATCTGCAATCAATTAGAGCCGTTTCCTTCGTGTTAACTGTGTCAAAAGCAGTGAAAAATCTTTTGAGTATGAAATTCACTGGGCCAAGTGACTCTGCCCAAGTGACTTTACCCCCGTATATTGTGATATTTCGCCTGGAAAGCGCCGCCATCAAAGCCTCATTCCTTGCGCTTAATTTACGCCGTCAAAATGGCGGAATAACATCTCGTTCAGGTTCACGCGTCGGCGAGAAGTCCAATGAAAAGAAGTCAGTTCACCGTGAATCGTTGGTTTTCAAGTCAGGTGGACTCCTTTGTGTTCTTTTGAGAATTCATCTGATTAATCTGTCTCATAAGAAATACCATTTTCTTGTCGGAAAACATTTTAGTAACGCGTGCTTGACTTTGGATTGTAATGAACAGATTTCAAATTGCTATGAGCCAATGCCCCGTTGAGTGCCATATTAAAATGCCATCAAGCAAGGAGAGTGCCTCCAAGCAAAGAGAGTGCCTCCAAGCAAAGGGAGTGCACTCATAGTGCTGTATCAACTGTTAGGGCATATATACAACTGTAAACTATAATATTATCATTTGCGTATTAAATGAAATAGATATTGGAGGTATTGTTCATAGATATATAGATAGATAGATATATAGATAGATAGATAAATAGATGGATAGATAGATAGATAGATAGATATAATAATAAAAATATATTATTGAATGATTGGAAATTGGATTTCAATCTGGCGGAATGCTGATCATGTGATCTCAATCAAGTCATCATGTGACCAACACGTGATTGGAAGTGACACGTACCCCACTATGAGGCTGACCTTGCTAGGTGGGGCAGAATGCCTGCCTTAGACTCTCCTCTCTTATTTTGATTAATTATGCAAATGAGGACACGCATGGCTGGGCACAAGGGGTGCAAGGTCACGTGACGACAAAGGGATGACATGCAGGGGGCGCTGTGAGGTGACAGGGCATGATCTCTGGGGGTAATTTTCGGGGGGGTAATCTGGGAGGGTAGCCTTTGTGGGTTGGGCTGTGGTAATCTTCACTGATCACGATCGCCCGGCGACTGACTACCTTCGACCGATGATTAAACATCGATTCCAAATCGATCGTCGCCATTTTGTTATGCCAGTCGATGGTGGCGCCCTCTTGTAATGGATTCCACACCGGAAGTGTCAACCAGTGCGACATCTGTCGGCAGAACTAAGCAACTCCTCCCCCCGTCCTTCTGACGGACAAGCAGCGACACCTAATAGGCCATAATATCGGCCATTAGTCGATCGATGGTATTTGTGTATCAAGCGATTCTGTTGGAATCTCAAACTGGCATAACACAAGGATCGATCATTAGACTCATGCTTTTTCTGGCATTCCCTGTCAACTGATTGTTCACAGTTTTTCAGTCTACAGAGTCTAATGTTCAATACAGTAGAACTGGTTTTTATCACCTCACTATTAAGACCACCTCCTTATTATTAGCAACTATACATTTTTGGGCTCAATAATATTCTTGCTATGGTCTTTTTTCTCTCTATTAAGACCACCTCACCGTTAAGGCCAATTGATATGCGTTTAATTGATGTTAAAGTGCATCTATGTACAGTTGCAGTACCTGTTTAAAGCTGGTATTTTCAATGAAATTGAAGTTAAAGTATTCCATTTGGGGTGGTAGTGGAATCCTAAAAGTTCTCTATTCATTTCACTCAGGATGATAGCGATCAGTTGAGCATTTGGGTCTTGGAAAGTTTATAACAAAACCAAAATAACCATCAAATGACTATTTTTAGATATAAACCTCATACTCTTTATTTGTATATAGGTGCTGTTAATGAAAAATATGGCCTCCTGTCATTATCAAAATTTACATTATGAAGTAACTATTTAGTAAGCACACATGTCCTGCAGAATTAAAGACTGGTGACTTTAATAATGAGGTGGTCTTAAAAGTAAGGTGGCCTTAATAGTGAGGTGGTCTTAATGAATTGGTCTTAAAAGAGAAGTGGTCTTAATATTAAGATGGTCTTAATAGTGAAGTGGTCTTAATAGTGAAGGTGACTTTAATAGTGAGGTGGTCCTAATAGTTAGGTGGTCTTAATAGTGAGGTGGTCTTAATAGTGAAGTGGTCTTAATAGTGAGGTGGTCTTAATAGTGAAGTGGTCTTAATAGTGAGGTGGTCTTAATAGTGAGGTGGTCTTAATAGTGAGGTGACTTTAATAGTGAGGTGGTCTTAATAGTGAGTTGGTCTTAATAGTGAGGTGACTTTAATAGTGAGGTGGTCTTAACAGTGAGGTGGTCTTAATAGTGAGGTGCTCTTAATAGTGAGGTGCTCTTAATAGTGAGGTGGTCTTAACAGTGAGGTGGTCTTTATAGTGAAGTGGTCTTAATAGTGAGGTGGTCTTAATAGTGAGGTGCTATTAATAGTGAGGTGCTCTTAATAGTGAGGTGGTCTTAACAGTGAGGTGGTCTTGAAAGCTAGAAGGTCTCATGGTTATATCCAACTGCATTTCCTCAAAATCCATTCTGACTCAATCACGAGCCAATATTACTGTTTATTCCTGTTTATTACCCTCTATTACATAACTTAAGGATGTCGACTGCTACTTTAACTTCCGCTAGAGGGCCTTGAGGTCATATAGGGGGCGTTGCAGTAGCTTCGATTGCCCTTAATGACCTTTTTGGGCCTGGGGCGTGTCTTTAGGACCTTGGAATATCGTCAGCAAGAGAAGAGGGCCCGCTAGAGGGCGTGGTAGGTGACCACTATTTACTGACTTAATGACCTCTTGACAACACATCCTTAACATCTCCAACTAGGAGTATTGGGTGGGGAGTGGGGGGGGGGGGGGGGGGTACTAGATTTTGCTCTATTTGAAAGTTGAGGTTTTGTCATAATCTGCTTTGAATATACATAAAGCCAAACAAATATAAGTCCTCCTAACAGTCACTGAAGATGTCTTCATATACAGGTAGTCTCAATATAGAGTGGTGATATTAGTGAGATTAAAGTCTCAAGTATGCAGTGCAGAACCAAAGAACTGCAGCACTGCATTTTGTCGATAGAGAAAAACTATCTAGATATTCTCAACTTCTCAGTACTCAAAAGAATATTATTATCTGTGTTAGTCATTAAACTCATTGACTATATGATAGGTTTAAGTCTATGTTATCGAACACAATTTATATAATATGTATATCTGGCTGGCCTGTATCACAAAATGATTTCTGCATGACTTCTAACCTAGCATAATAGTATTATCTAGGTGTCTGGTTATACATTGGTATTATGCAGGTAAATGCACTGTTCATATACTAAGTAGGCCTACATTGGAAGTACCCCCCCCCCCCTCTCTCTCTCTCTTTGTTTTAAAAGACAAGCAATGAGAGAGGTCAAGAGACGGACAAATGACCAACAAGGCTGACCACTAAGACTGACCACTAGGAGTAACCACTAGAACTGGCCATTAGGCAGCCACAAGGAGTGACCAAGGGCTCCCCTGTGTTTCCTGCTAATTAATCGCCTGGCGCTTTTAATAACAGGTCATCAGGGCAAAGCGGCTCCCTTAATGCTATGCTAAGGAATTACTAACTAAGGCCTGGGTAGGGCCAGGAGGAGGAGGAGGAGGAGGAGGAGGAGGAGAAGGAGGAGGAGGAAGAGGAGGAATATAAACTATACATTAATAGTAGTGGTATAGGTAGATAAATAAGTACCAATAGTAGCAACGGCAGCACCACCTAGGTGGAGTATTTCAGTTACCCCAACACAGACACCCTTTACTGGCTTATTATTTTATTTCACTACAAGTCAATAAAGTTCATAATTTCCATATCCTACTAAATTTACAATTCATCTTATTATTTTTATTTTTTTTCAAGAATATTAACTGTTTACAATTTGTCTCTAACACCCCTCTAGTATTTGAACACTCCTACTTTTACCCTTTCATTCCATAACCCTTTCATGATCAACAATTGACAACCGATTTTTCCAATTACACAACCTCACTGGTTTAATTCTTTTAATTGCAATCACCCCAAATCAAAACAAAGCCCGTTTCGTTTCTCGCTGAAGCATTTCGTGCTTTGGATTTCCAATTCTCGTTTCTGGCGAGATTTGCAGATTAATCTCGCGCCGTGCGAGATTTGACACGTTATTTAATACTCTGACAAAAAGTGATAATTTATTAATTGCCTTTAATTAGCAACTAGTCTGACTGCTAAATGCGTCCAGAACAACAGACAATCAACTCATTTTAAGAAATAACGGAATATGATTTTGATGGAATTAAAAATTAAGATTTTCAAATGTTTTAGTAGGTATAGCTGATATTTTATACTTTTCTTTTCCTAAAAAGCAGAATATGATTTTTTTCAGGTGATAAATTCAATTTTATTTATTTGCAGTGGAATCCTTGTCTCTCCGAAATGTTGTTTAAATTGGCAAAAGAAAAACAAATTGCCAAAAGAAAGCATTACCTATGACAGGTATGCTTTGTTTTAAAAAACTAAATTAAGCATAATTTCTCCCCCCCCCTCCCTCAAAAAAGTATACTATAAATGTTATATCTAACAGGTAATATAGTTTCATTTACTGAAGATAACTTAAAAGCTTATTTTTGGTAGAAACTTGCAAAACACTGATCTTTCCCTCTTAAAAACAACCCAGTTTCACCCGAAGGTTTTTAGTTAGAGGCCTGTTGCCATGGCACCAGTTGACCCATTGATTACTTATTGATCTCCATGGCAACCGCTAGTCATGTAGTAATCAGCCCCAGCCCCGCCCCTTTCTCCGTTTTGGCTCTTTCTGCCAAAAATAAAACTAAAAAATTCCGTTTTTATCAGCTGAACTTTCTTGATATTCAGCAAAATTCACATTTTTAAGGTGATATAAACAAACCAAGATGCATTATTGATTATTGTTAAATAGCTTATTTTGATACGTTTTTATAATTTCTGTAAAACAGGCCTTTAAGGTTTAACAGTTTATCAGAAAACAAGGTAATATTTTGTCTTTTCTAGTTATAGCTCATTATATTTTCTTGGTTTATCTTGTCTAATATTGTCTTGTCTAATTTGTAGACCTCATTTCCCCAGCCAAATGAAATTTAATAGTTTGGTTCAAACACATAACATCATATATGATTATCTAGCTCCCTACCCACTGTGCGAATGGTTTGTCTAATTTTTGTTTGTCACACCTTGTCAAACTATGCATATAATCCACCTCGTTATTAATTATGGGTCATATTTATGATATTAATAACATTATTTAATATGCACAAATATTATACAACCTCCATAAATCCAAGTCTGGGAAATTCCTAGGACAGCTGATAATTTAGTGATAATTACCAATTACCATGGTAACTACTTATTAATCATAACACTCCGCTTCATTATATTGATATAGCGACGTCAGAAATATGAAATATTCATAAAACAATTTACCATTTTCCTGACAATGGCTTAGTGTAATAATTGTGACAGGAAAACGCAAATAAATTTAGTCCTGTTGTCTAAAAATACAAAGTGTCTATGGAAAGTGGGGAAATATCATTGATATTTCCATAATCAATATTTTCAGTGCAACAATTAGTTGATAATAGTTATCAGAACAAAAGTACTATATTTATCAACATAATAGAATGTAAAGCAATTTAAAGTCATGATACAGTCCTTAAACCTATAATCACCACATGTTTGGTCACCCTATAATTTCTAGGATAATTTCCCCTAACTTCATAATTTCTGGTTAATTTAGGTCAACCATTTTTCCCCGGTAAATACACACACTTTTGTCAGAAAATGAATTATGAAATTTAGCCAAAAAACTTTACCACAAAAAGGTCATTGTATTTGGTGGAAATGATTAGTACTGAAGGTACATAAACTATCTTAATTTAATAATTAACTTTTGGAAAGTAGAAAAAAAGCCACGAAGCGGATAAATTTACTTGTTATATTGACTTTATTTGTCGTTGCAAAATAGCAAATTAGTAGCTGGATTTTGTTAATTATTGTTATTAAGGAAATTGCCCCATTTATAATATTCAATATTGACAAAAGTCATTCGAGCGTGGAAGTCGAGAGAAAAATAAATAAATAGAATAAAAGAATAGTTTACAAAAGACAGTAGTATTTATTTTATAATTAATGAAAAAAATAAATAATATTTCTATGCAACAGTTTGTAAATTATTTAGATAAAGCACAGATCGCTATAATATAGTTTTGTGCAAAAGTAATTAAATAAATAAATGAAAATAAATAACAGATTTTAGTCAAAATTATTGTATAATATTATCATAATATTTAGTGGTCTGATTGCAGACTGCATTTAACTTATTTCTTGTGAATTTCAATTTCTACAGATGGTTTATCTCCTTGGGTGGCCTATCAATTCAAAATTAAATTTTATGACATGAAATTGCATTCCTTATCCTAATTCCAAATTCCACTAGTCCATTTTAAAGTCTTCCTAAAATATGCAAATTTGCGTATATATCTAAATCCTCAAGGGTGGCCAATCGGAAATAAATTGAGCCGAGATAATGAACTTGTAGACATCTTGATTTTCTAAACTCAATATCTCAGACATCTTTGAAGCTATTGTGCTGAAACAGTTCTACTAAATATCGCGACAGTTTTTAAAGCTTTAATGCTCTAGGTTAAACAAACTAATTATTCCTATCCCACAAGCCACTTTGATGGTATTGTCAGTGGTCATGTGACCCTATTGTGACGTCACATAATGACACGTGCTAGTGTCTCCTGTTTATTCTTGTGTGTTCCAAGAGTTCTTTGTGAAATTGCCGCCAGTTGATTGTCTTCTAAATTGCCCCTAGCGAATGTAATTATTCAGTTGCTAAGTAACGAGTTTATCAAGTCAATTTAACCCCGGGTAAAGTAAACCCCTGGAAATCTGGGAAAATAGGGTTAGTAGTAATTGTCGGCTGTCATAAATTGTTATTTGCTGATAATTCTAAGGACTAGCCCACTTTTGAATTATTTATCGAATTTTATGATTTTCAATTGACCTGTAAACTTTGCAATCAGTGCAGTTTTAGGCTGTTGTCAATATGAAGAAATAAACAAAATCAATAGTTATTATACATCAGCAAAAATATTAAATAACCTATACTTCAATGGCAGATATAATGATGAGATGATTTGGCGTAAAAAGAGCATCTATCTATCAATCAATCCATCTATCTATCTGTCTATCTATCTATCTATCAATCAATCCATCTATCTATCTGCCTATCTATCTGTCTATCTATCTATCTATCTATCTATCTATCTATCTATCTATCTATCTATCTATCTATCTAGTGAAGAGGCATTTGTGAAACTGCTGCATTCTAAATAAATACATATACTGGGAGATAAGTCAAAATGTTTATCAAAATAAGATATAACTTAAAAATCACTCTTTGCTCGGGGTAAAATAACTTAACTACCATTTTGTCTTATATCTTAGAAAACGCGGCAAATATATTCGAAGCATTTAGGCCTATGGGTCTCCCTTAATGGCCTATTAAAGACACATTTCTTTATCCCCTTAATAGGGTTGGTCATTTGCAATGTCTGCTTGCGATTGAGACGTCGTTTTAATGTTTCCTAACCAGACATTTTTCAACATTAAAGAACAAAAAAGGACCAGTCTGTGTAAATGTTATCTTTTATACGCCATGAAGTCCAGTAAGCCTCGATAAAGTGCTTAGAGCAAAAATAGGGCAAATATTGATAAAATTAACAACTCCATTTTGCTTAAATTTCAGCATTATAAATATTAGCAATTATTTGATAGGTGACAAAGTGTTTGCCTAGATATTTATATTCTGTATTGTTTTGTATTATATTGAATTGTATTGTTTTGTATTGTGTTTTATTGTATTGCTGTATGGTCTCAAATATACTGGTCTAAAGCTTAGTCGACTGGTATGAGCAACTCCCAGAGGCAGACATAATGATGAGATGAGATGGGATGAGATAAACAGCTCATTTACTCACTGAAACGTTTGGTAAATAATTGAAAACATTGAGGATATGGTTAATTTATTAAAAACATGCATTACATAATACTGACTCGTCGCTATACCATCTCATCATTACGTATGCCTGTCTTTGGTATAAGTGGTCATGTATAAATTATGATTATGGCAAACAATTGTCGAATTATTTAATATATAATAATTATCTAATTATAATGGATCTCCTAGCTTCATTTTTTGTTTAGTCTTATCTTATTTCATTAATTTATTTATTGGATTATTGTATTAATTCATTATGAAATATAAATGAATAAATATGTCAGAATATAATGGGGAATTTTAGTCTCGCAATTTAACTCCTTGTTGCCTGGTTAGTGCATTTGGGGAAATGCATTTGCTCTCTGCGGGGATAATGCATTTCGGAAGTCAAGCACCGTTTCGTGTTTTCATCTCAGATTGAAGGGAAAATGCGAACTCATTTGAGGTAAACGGAATTAAATGGAGCGAAGTGCAAAATGTTTCTATCCAAGAGGGGAGCTCTACTTCGAGGGGCGAATTTAACCCTTCATTAAACAGGGAAGGACAGCTCACCCCAAAATGCAAAATGGTTTATTTAAGTCCAAATTGTTATTCACACTTTTCAACAAAAGATTTAAAAGGGCAGAAATTTGCTTTCCCGAATTATAGATACAACTTCCAATGCTGCTGATTGATATTTTGCAAAACATATTAATTTTGGTAAAATTTCCAAAGGCTTAATTTTGAGATATCTTATATTTTCCATTTTCTTAGAGATTGGCTGTGCCTGATGCACATTGCTATAATTTATGCTACGGTTTATTAAATGTGAAATATATTTGAATAAATAAATATTTGATATTGTTTAATTAAGGAAGAGTTCTTGCTAAAACATTAAAAAGGTAACAGAATTTTTGATTCATGAAAAATAAAATAAAATATTGTTTTTAATAGGGAATTCATATGACAAGTACTCAATCAAATTTATTATCTATAATTGAATATATTAAGTCTGTAAAAAAAAAAAACATATTTATTACACACTACTTAACTTTAAGAAATCTCCCCACATATAAATTTTCTAGCTTAACTACCAGTGTACATAAAGTTAAAAGCTTGTAAAAGAAAGGTAGATTTAGAAATTTAAGTTTCAAGAGTTATCAATCATTCTAGGTTTTCTTTGGGCGGTCATCCTGACTTTGAAGTGACAACTTGGAACTCTGATATTTTCTGTTTTATTTTTTGAGGCCATTTTATGTTTTTTGTCCCAGTGCTCACCTGCGTTGCTTCGTGTTTCAAGATGGCGTCTCAGTTTGGCTTGGATTTCACTTCAGTTTCATAAAATACTCGATAAAATACATGCTAGCTGGTTATGTGACATGCATATATAATCATTCACATGTTATTGCAGATAAAATATTTTGACAGAATTGTGTAAACATGTATTATATCATTATGGCTCTTTTTGGTTTGAGGAAAGTTAGTTTTCAATAACAATTAATTTGCATAATATCGGTCACATTTAGTCAAATTTTAAGATAATTCAATATAATTTCATATACATGTATTTGACATTGAATATATATTTTTGACAAGGATATTAGTCATTTGGAATGACTACTCTCTCCAGTCACTTTTGACTAACTAACATTAATGATAATTAGTCAATATGTCATCTAAAGAGACACGTGTGACTAAAAAATTAGTCATTTTAAATAAAATGCCTTGACAATAACATCTAAGACAGTCCTGTCAATTTACTAGATTTAACTGACTAATTTGTCAGTCAAAATAGTTTTGGTGGAAATATATGCCAAGAAATTAGTCATAGTGACTAATACAATTTAGCTAGACTCACTTGTATGACTAAATTGGTCAGTTAAAATGACTCTCACAAAACTATGTGTTAGTCACTCGACTATGTAGAAATTCACATCAGGATACATATGACTACTTCCAGCAAAAAACTGATTTAATAGTCAGATTAGTCAAATGATAAATTAGTCAAATGATCTTCCCTTATATATAAAATTAGTAGTTTTATTACTTAAATGATGTATACAAGTGTCGTTCCGGCTATAATTTCATTTCGAAGAAAACACAGTTCTATAAACTCCTTTTCACCTGTCTTAAAGTTATTTTTTACCCATAAAACTTTGACATTTCACTGTATAAACTTTTGACTGGCGCCTCAGAAATGCTCACAGTCAAGTCATTGAATCTAATCGACTAAAAAGTGCAGTGAATACATTCAATTCTCCTTGATTGACATTTCAATTTATTTGTGAATATTTTGAGTTTCAACTTCTATTCACCCAGTGGGGAGCATCTAGTTATACCTGTCCGTTTGTCCATATCAAAATTTTCTTAAATACAGTAAAATGTACATATAATACATACTCCTATATTGCGCAAGTTTCACCATAGCTGAGCTATCAATGCACATATTTATAAATATTTCCTATATCTATATTTTTGCGACAATATTCATAATACAGACCATTTTAATATATATGTCAAGAAAATTATATATATATATATATATAAATATTAAATATTTTTTATTATTATTAAACTAATTAAGTGACAGTGCATTCCGTTCTAAACTATCTTTTTTAACTCTATCTTTGGCAGGAAACAGTCTGTCTGTCCATTTTGTCTGTATATATATATATATACATATTGTCCTTATGTCTGTCATATGCTTCTATTAATGACGTCACTATGACATCACACCACAACGAACAATACTCATCATTTTCCTTTGATTTCACTCATTTTATAAACAGTGTTAAAGTACTCAATAAATTTCATTTTCGAAGTTTGCTCAAAATCTGGAAAATCTGATTTGTTTACACCGTATGTCATAAATACTATTCACATCAAAGAAATTAATAACTCCTCCCCAAAATGGCTACTCCTTGATGGTTACGTAATAGTTGTCAAATTTCTCGTAAAATCACGAAACTTCAAAACGAATGATGTCATAAATATATGCTATTCGCTGTTGCCATGGGCAACGATTGTTATGACGTCAGCAACCACCCATTGTTCAACTAATTCTCTGTTATGTTTGTTTACAATTCAGCGGGTGGACACTGGGACACCCCCTCATTTGCATAATGACCTCAGGTCACTTGTAATACATATGTAATTAGGCAATTATAATGATGAGCAATTGGCTTGCTTTGAAGAGATTTTGTTAATTTGGGAACTTACAGGAATTCTCAACTTTAAATAAAATTCTCCATGATTGAATGCTCTTTATGAGAGAAACTTTATTTCATAAATGGCTATTTATTATTTATAAAATATACCATGTAGTAGTCTTAGATGAATTAGTAAAAATATTATAGTATGGTAAAATAAATTGTTTCTTAAATCAACTTGTAAAGAAGCTTGAAAATTGAGAAATACCTTAAAATTGAGAAATACCTTAAAATTGAGAAATACCTTAAAATTAAGAAATACAAAATGCCTTAAAACCTGACATTATGTTTTGTTATTATCATATTACCCTCATAATTTGAGGTAGGCCTATTCGCATAAAAATTAAGAAAGAATCAAGTCGAAATTCCTGAAAATGAAATAATAAATATAAAAAAAATAAATATGGAATTTACCTGTCTTTGAGGATGAAAGAAAAATCCTTGTCTCTGAGGCCACATTTTAGGGTGAAATTCTCCTTTTAATAATTTCTGGATTGGAGAAATTTCTTCTTTGGTTAAAGTAATCAATAGTCCTCCAATACTTGATTGCTTATATAAATTGGTTCTCAGTACAGTTCCAATCTATTGTGTTTTATCCAACAATATTGTGATTTTAAATAAACAATATTTAGGCTTAGATAGTTTCTATCAATTAGTGTCTATCACAGTCAAACTTAGCTGTTTAATCATCGGTAATAATGATTTAATCACTTATGAAAGTTAAATGTATTTAAGATATATCCAATTATTGATAATAAATCGATAAAATCAAAACTATTAACATAAAACTTAAATGTAGTGTCGAATAATCCTAGTTTCCAAAGGTTCTACAAGCTTAGAGCTCAGCTAAGAACTTATAATGTCAAATGTAAGAATTTAAGGGGGAGGGGTGGGGGGGGGGGGGGTGTTTAAGTGATGTGTACATTTCTGTAGATCCTCCCTTATAAGGAGAGGGTTAGATCATTCACCCTGTTATTATAATTTGCATAATAAGCACCTGCCACAAGACTTGCCCCCTTTCAGCTAAACTTACACGTTGCTATTAATTTTCGGCCTCTAACTGGTATTCAGAAAGTAAGAAATGATTTTTTAGCTAAGTATGTGTTGATGTCAATTTCAAGTATTTCTCATAGTTACAATGCATAAAATGTGTTTTATGGGAGATAAATATTTGAATTAAGCCTTAAAGTAAACTTTAAATCTTGCAGATGAAATATAGACTGATATAGATCGATATAGATCGAATTAGATCGATAGCTTCACAATTTCTTTAAAATATTAGATAGAAATGAGCTTATCTAATTTAATTGACTGATTTTGATCGCAACTTTATAAAAAAAAATACTATTTTTATTTGAATTCAAACAGGAAAGTGCCCATGATCTATGAAGAAAGTCACTAAATAATAGGAATTAGGATGAAATATGACATTATTTATTTCACAAAATAACTGGCTGCCACGTGCAAGTCTTAAAATTAATGTCAGTTCTCTGGGGCCCCCAACGTTTAGCATTATTTCGTGTCTCCTCAGCTTTTTGAAGTTTTAATTTTTTGTCATTTTTTGAGGTTTTAGCACACAGGTGGATCTCATATAGGGTATCATCTTCTATTATGGGGAAATGGAAGATATTTAACTCTACAGGGTGCTAACATGGGGTAAATAGGCAACCACCGCATGATGCAGCCACTAAAGGGTGCTTAGAATCACCCCCTAGTGGGGGTTATGTGGGGCACGAGAAATCAGGAGTGTTGAATTTCATGAGTTTTCCTGAATTGGGGCAATTAGCAATTGTATAAAATACTTTTATGATTAACATTTCAGAGCCACAAGTAGTTATATTTTTGATCAATTATCTTATGATCCAATTCATGTAATATGATCATGGTTTAT